>MUZC01000624.1:169211-185384 GCA_002072015.1 Radix auricularia | reverse complement strand
TATATTTGACACAAGCAATGGATTAACGTAAGACGCAACAAACGTCTGTAAAAGATAAAATAAGATAATATACTAAAACATCATTCCCTAGACATAAAACTTTAGAGAAAACCTTTTCAATGATAATTTAAACAATATAATTTTATAAAGATAACAGTAAAAATTTAATGAACTTAATTAAATTTTTAAAATTGGAACCTAATGTGCATGAGACTGCTATCAGACACATAGTTAAATAGATGAATAATAAGTAAAGAGTAATGATGGACAGAACGCAAGAAAACAACGAACTTTCGACAAAGTGCCTTCCTCACTGAACAAATATTACAAAAATAGACGAATTAAAATTAAAAAGGCAGTGGTGAATCTCAAAGGGTAAACAAGAGTAATGATGACAAGTGAGTAGTGTGAGCATATATCGGAAAGGAGAGGGGGTGTGGCCAATAAGTTAGGTTGTCAGTGCAAACACATCATTTATCCGGTGTTGTGCAAGCTTCCCATACTCTTGGATTAGTCTATTCTCCTATTATTAATTACTGCGTGTAAGAGCCATCGAGCTTGCCGGGTGTGTACGTGCAACAGACCATGGCGGTGACAGAAAGATCAAAAACGCTCATATGGTCGCGTCATTGAAGAGTTGGGAGACAGGGAATTGTTTTTTTTGTGTAATCGTACGTACATGATCTACGATAAGGTAGGAGAGTGATCTCCCCTTCTAACCTAAGTATTATAAAGAGCAGTGCCTACACACATTGGTGTAAACAACAATATGGCTGACACTGGCCTATGGGACGTGGTGGCCGAGAGGTAGCGCTCTCGACTGTCATACCGATGGTCACGGGATCGAATCCACATCAAGGTGAGGATTTATTTTCGCGGCCCGAGGAGCCCCCGAGACACCCAGCTCCGAATGGGTACCTAACTAGACAATAGTTAGGCGGCTGGGGTAATGCGTGGAACCTCTATAGCCGTGGCCTGTGACCGCTGCATCACTTGCCAACAGATCATCTCTCATGGTCTGTGGACGCAATTATCTTCTGCATAGAAGGAGCGTCTGTATATCTAAAATATAAAAGTAAATTTAGCGTAAATAATACAAGTTATACATGTAGTTCATAAAATTTATCCATATCTAATTGTAACTTAAAGGTTATTAAAGTTTATAGCTTCATGCATTCAATTTAATTTTTTTTTTTTTAAACTTTACTCTTATACATGTAAATATTTAAATCACATTTTAATTCAAAATATTTTAAATTAAAATTATNTTTTTTTTTAAATTTGACTTAAGACAATTTTTGTTCAACTTTTGAAAATGGTTTTTAACAAACGACCTTATTTTTTGTTAAATAGATATTTTTGTAAAAATTTACGTTATTTATAATGTTGCCGATAAGAATGTGATTGTCTTCTGAAATTTTGGTGCAATTATATATAAAATAAAAGTAAAAGTTATCAAAAAAAAAACACCTCAGAAAATGTTAAAACATTAATGGTCATCATTTTTTAAAGTAAAATATATAGTATGGGAAGAGGGGATAAAAAAATCACCAAAAAACGTATGACTCGAGTTCTGTTCAAGATGAAATTGGTGTTTTTAGAAAACTTAGAGCTAGCCTTTCAAAATAATATATGTTTTAGAGCTTTATGACATAATTTAATTTCTTGTTGTTGTCGAAGTACCTACGATATTATGTGGCCGCAAGCCACACATATTAGTTATATGATATATTGATAATTGCATTCATAATGTCAAGGTATTAAGAAATGTACGAAGTATTATATTTTGTATTCATAATGTTCATTTGAGCAGTCTTGCTAAAAAGGATATTGTCATTTAGATTTTTAATACTATAATAATGGTTGGATTGAGTGGTCAGTAACAGGCGTAATATGAGGCGCCTAGAACCAGATTCATTTTTTGGCAGCATTCTGTCTCACCGTTAGCTAGAGGGGCATTTTCTCATTTGGCTGTGCAGCCGTAGCATTGAAGGACAGTCTTTACCACAGACTTTGCACATAAATTCTGTGATTTCCAATTTTTTTGCCTTTCTCCTATCTGTTTGTAAATGTGTAGACTCCTCCATTCATCGCTCCTTGTCTACTACGACGCGTTCCTTTACAACTGTGCGCAACGTATATCAGTATTCTGCTTATACATCCCCAGTTGCGTGTCCGTATTCTGGCTGTTTTCATGTCCTTTTGGCTGATTTCTTTAAATCACAGCATTAGGCGACAGGTCTTCCTCTTTCCCGATGCCATTTTTTTATATAGAATGTCATTTGGATGCTTCCAGAGCTCCTTATTTTAACATTTCCTTGCCATCTTAGGCGTATTTCACTAAGGATTAAGCACATGCTATGGATATTGGAACCCATCAGAACCTAAATATTTGGCACTTTATCCTGCTATTTAATGCCAATTATACGACGCAAGCACTTCAAGTGGAAACTGTGAAGTTTGCACTCATTGGATTTTTAAGAGGTCCATGTCTCGCTTCGTTACAGCAGCGTACTGATGATGCACGTTTGATAGACACACAGTTTGGTTTTCTCCTTTAGCTTGGTGTTTTGCAAGACCAGTTTTTTTTTTTTAATTTATCATTGTGTCAGATGCCTTGCCAATTCACTTTTCATTTCATTCTTAATGTACAGTGTATAGGAGACTTTGGATCTAATTTAAATAAATTTGTCCCCAACCTCCAATGTTTCTTTGTCGATATTGATGGTCGGAGGATAAATTGTGTATTAGGAGATGATGATTGTCTTTTTGAAGCTCATTTGCAGGCCACATTCGTTGCATGTGTTGGACAAGCTTGACTTGAGTTAAATTAAACAAGGTTTGTATTTTTTATCTGTGCCGCATCATTCAAAAAGAGTAGCTCACGAATTAGGGCATCTGTGGTTTTGGTTTTTGTTGGAGGCGAGCAATTTCAAAATATGCTCCACCAGCTCTGGTGTGTAACCAGATTTCCTCACTGATATTTTTCAATGCGTGTCGAAAAAGTAAAGAAAAGTACAGACCATATTTTAATTCGTTCGATTACTTTAATCAAGATCTAACGAGGAGACACAAACAAATTTACAACATAGCATTCGCACAGCTACCAGACTACCCTGCATTCGATACGAAGGCAGAAGGTGTAGCTACTCGATGGCACAAGTGGGTGTCAAGGCTAACAAAAAACTTATTTGTGGCATACAATGTCACAGACGAAAGCAAAAAGAAAGCTCTCCTAATAACATAAGCTGGTAATGATCTTAATGATATAGTTCAATCACTACCGGAGTTGGAAACAACTCCAACACCGGATGAATCAGTGTTTGATAAGCTCATTCAAGCATTGAACCGTTACTTCAATCCAAGAGTAAACAAAGAGATTTAAAAATATGCTTTCAGACAGCTCCATCAACAAACTGAAGAGATAGAAACCTTCTACACAGAATTAAAGCAGCTAGCACCATCGTGTGAGTTCCATAACCCTGATGAAGACTTAAGGTCACAACTAAAAGCTGGTTGTAAATCATCCAAGGCACGGGAAAAAGGATTAAATATACCTAACATTTTGTTGACAGACTTATTACAGTTTGCCAGAACCTGCGAGATCACGCCAAATCATGTTAAAGAGATAGAAGGAAATAATACATCTCTGCACAAAATGAGATCTACTACTAGTTTAATTAATTACAGAAAGCCCAAACAACACAAGTATAGATCTACACCAAAGCAAGACAGAGTTCCTTACTCTAAATGTAAGAATTGTCGAAGAGCATAGCCTCATGATGGTGGTCAGAAATATTGTCCAGCTTTCAATACGCAGTGCCGAGCATGTGGCAAAAACAACCACTTTGCTACTGCTGGCAACAGTGCAGTTAGACTAGCATTTCAACCGAAACGCACCCGACACCAGAAATCAAGTTTTAAAAATCATTTTAAAAACGTAAATAACACTGTAGAAGACAACTATGTGCGCATATCCACTAATCAAGGAAAACATTTACCCTTATTTAAAGTTAACATCAATGGGAGCATGATACAAGCATTTGCAGATTCTGGAGCAATCATCTACATTCTGCCAGAACATTTATTTTAAAAGCTAACTCCCAAACCTCATCTGAATGGTAGCACAAGCAAGATATTTCCATTTTCATCAAGTCAACTATTAGATGTTTTAGGAAAATTCAATCCACAAATATCGCACTAGAATATTGACATGTCTCCCGATTTCCTTGTTGTGAAAACAAAAGAAATACCCATTATTGGTTGGAAAACTTGTCTTGAGCTTAAACTTCTTCAGAAAGTGACAGCAGTAAAAACCTGTGAGATTTCTGCACAGTTCCCTGATATATTTACAGGACTAGGTAAGCTGAAATTGCACAACTTAAAACATGAAAATCAAGTACCAAAGGGTAGAGACAATCCTGCTGATTATATGAGAAAGCATCCAGCTGATAATGTACCAAGTTCAAGAGAAGATAAAATAGCTGAAGAATATATTCAGTATTTAACTGACAATGCTATACCAAAGGCTATGACATAACAACAAGTTGCTGATAAGACTGCAAAAGATCCTAATTTGCAAGCTGTCATCAATCACTTGAAACAGGACAATGGTACAGACGTATCACATACGTCCCAGTTGATGAAGTAAGAACATTTGATACACTAAAGCAATGTGCACAAGAATTGACAGTCACTCAAGATGGAATTCTTAAGGCTAAACAAATTGTTCTACCAAAAACAATATAGAAAAGTCTGTTGAATTAGCACACATTGGACACCAAGGGCGAACAAAAACTCTAGCTTTGCTCCGTGAGAATTTTTGGTTCCAAGGCATGAATGCAGCTGTAGAGAAAAACGTTAAAAACTGCATGGCTTGTCAAATTGCTACTCCTAAGTCAGCAAGAGAACCACTGCAGATGTCCGTGCTTCCAAAGCAAGCATGGTCAGAACTACGCGCTGTTTTTGGTCATCTACCAAATGGACAACATTTACTAGTTGTTACCGATGAATATTCAAGGTATGTTGTAGTAGATATTCTTGATAGCACGTCAGCAAGAGCTACAATACCTCGACTCAACAAAATATTCGCAGAATTCGGTATTCCTGATCAACTCAAAACTGATAATGGTCCTCCCTTCAATAGCCAAGATTTCAAAAAATATATGTCAAACATGGGAATCCATCATCGCAAAATTACACCTTTATAGCCCCGAGCTAATGCTGAAACAGAAAGATTTATGCGCATAGTCAAGAAATGTATAAAAACAGCTGAAATTGAACAGAAGAAATGGAAACAAGAGCTTTACAGATTTCTTCTATCTTACAGATCAACACCACATACTTCTACAGGAATAGCTTCTGCACAGATCTTATTAGGTCGAGCTTTAAAAACAAAACTTCCCCAAGTACCAAACATCCCTAAAAATAAAACAGATCAAGTCATTAGGGAAAATGATGCCAGAGCTAAATCTACCATGAAGCACTATACTGATAACATACAGTAACTAAAACCTTCATCTATTCAACCCGGAGATAATGTACTTGTCAAAGACACAAAGTCTATTCGACCATTAACTCCTTATGAACCAATACCTTACACTGTTACACACAAGAAAGGTAATATGATTACAGCTCAAAACCATCACGAGAAACAGCAGCTTCTTCAAACAGTCACCACAAGCACCTACATCAACTGACATAATTGAAGATGAAGAATTTTCTACTGAACCAGAACTCGACATCCAAGATGGGACTACAGTCGAACCTGAGCCCGCTACAACAGTCGAACCTGAGCCCACAACAACAGACGAACCTATGCCGCAACAACAGTCGAACCTGAGCCCGCAACAACAGTCGAACCTGAGCCCGCAACTACAGACGAACCTATGCCCGCAGCTGACATCAGTTTGCCAGACAATCAGTTGCAACGTCAAAGAAGAGCTAAGAAAAGTGCCTGACCGGTATAGAGACTACCACATTAGCTAATTAATCATTACATTTTTAAAATCGAGCACTTTCATCGTTTTATTCATTCATTTCTCGATGGGCATTATGAAGATAAGAACCAGGAATGCCCCAACCTTTCAACAAGACTAAAAGCTCGTTAATGTCTTGTCGTCTTTATTATTATTATTTTTTTTATTTTAGTGATCTTCAACGTCTGTGTCATGGTATGATAATACCATTCAAGATAAATCGTTTCATTGAATGTGTTATACGTAATCATTAATGTTAAAATCAAAGAGAAAAAAATCAGTCAGAAAGGAAGATAAGTATGAAGACATAAATCAATATACAATTGTCTTCAATAAATCCATAAATAAACAGTTTGATACTTAGTCAAGAACAAGTTTAAAAGACTTAAAATTTTAAGCATTAATCGAAAATTGAACTTAATATTATCAAAAATAACAATTGAACACTTTATCAAGAATAGACACCCATTTATAAATACATTAAGTTTAATTTTTATAAATGACATTTAGATAATGTAACTCCTTCAAATCTGAATTGTTTACGTCTTGCTTAATTTTAAATTTTTCTCACTGCAAGATGATCAAGAGTTCTTTAAGCTCATTCTATGTTAAACATGTATTTCAATTATCAATTGATATGATTCCATATCCGAGGAAAGGAGGAATGTAATACGGGAAATAACTCTTAATAAACCGGAAGTTATAATATGGAATTCAGACATGATGTGTGTTTGTTTTAAAATCATTATACCCATGACGACAAAACTGCTTTGGTCAATGAACTTGGCATTGAACTCAAACAAAATGAGGGTTAGGAACATTGTCGCCAAGGCGTGTGTAGGTATATTGGAGTGCGTTTGTCTGTCCAGAAAATATTGTGAGGAATATGGGTATAAAAAAAAAATCAAGGAGTAACAGATAGGGCTATAATCTTATATATCTTTATTATATATCTTAGATATACAGACGCTCCTTTTATGCAGATGATAATTGCGTCCACAGACCATGAGAGATGATCTGTTGGTAAGTGATGCAGCGGTCACAGGCCCCGGCAATAGGGGTTCCACGCATTACCCCAGACACCTAACTTGTGTCTAGTTAGATACCCATTCGGAGCTGGGTGACTCGGGGACTCCTCAGACCCCGAGAACAAATCCTCACCTTTTTGTCCGGATTGATACTTTGGGAGTCTAATGTCATTAATTAAGGCATCTTTGGTGTACTTGGTATATGTAGAAAACCATGCCGCTATAGTTTGAAAGACAACGTCGTGCAACACCACCTTGATTTCTTAATGTAGGAACTTGCACACTTATATTTGGATATTTCCAATATCCGCTGTAAATGCGAACATGAAATGGCATAAGCCAATCGTACAAGCATATCTTTTTTTCTTTTAAATCATAGGGCATTTTCGTACACATTGTGCATGTGACAAGTATAACCTTGAAATTATGAAATTATCTTATCTTAGATATACAGACTCTTCTTCTATGCAGAAGATAATTACGTCCACAGACCATGAGAGATTATCTGTTGGCAAGTGATGCAGCGGTCACAGGACACGGCCTAACTATTGTCTAGTTAGGTACCCATTCGGAGCAGGTTGGCTCGGGGAATCCTCAGGCCCCGAGAACAAGTCCTAACCTTCGTGTGGATTCGAACTCGTGACTATCGGTATGACAGTCGATAGCGCTACCTCTCGACCACCACGTCCAACAACCTGTTTGTTTTGTGATATTTCAAAATCTTGTCCTGAAGAAACTTGTCATGATTTTTTATTATTGAACAAATTTATTTTATTGCTTTATTTTACGCTTCAACAAAGTGAAAAATATTTGTTTAACAAGATGGGAAAGGTGTGTGAAAGTTTAAAGGCAGTGCGTTATCTTCTTTTTCTTTTGCGTGCCATTAGTTTTGCGCCAATGGGCCGGTGGTCTCCGTTTTCAGCCTGCTGTATTTTCTGGAATTGCTTCCATAGCCTTTGGTCAGCCAAGAATATCTGCAAGGCAGCAGTTGTTTTTCGCAAGTCCATGCCTTACCATGGATTTGACCATCGGAACGACAGTTAAGCTAGCTTGCCACTCGACCACCGCGTCCCCCGCAGTGCATTATCAAGCAAGCGAAATCTATCATTCAATTTTCAAAGTTTCAGAGTTAAGTATTGAAACAAAAGCTTGAAGTAAGACATAGTAATTATGGGATAAAAAATAACTTCTATTTGTGTGACAAGCGTCCTAATAATTTTACGTGGCCCGCCTGTTACCAGATTCATAAAATTCCTTTTAATAAGAAATAACGATTACGCTAACAAAACAAACTTTAATGGCCTCCCCACTTTGCCACAACAACTGTCTAAACAAGAACTATCTACAATTGTATACATGTTGTAATGACGTCAACAAAAAGAATTATTTTTGCACAATTTCGCACCAATAATCAACAAGTTTAATAACACAAAAGCGATCACTAAACACAAAATCACAAGTTATAAATACAAATTGGTCATTCGTGAAAAAAAATTGCTTAAGTTGCTTTTTCTTAGGTCATCTTGTTCAATTTTAATTTCATTAGTATGACCTTAACCAAGGGCTATAAAAGGAATGCGGCTAGGGTCAAATGAAGACCAATGTCCAGGCCTTAGGGTGTGTGGTCACGGGTTAAAAAACACGTGACTCGAGCGATGTAGTTAGAAGTTGAGAAGTGAAAGAGAGAGATGAGACTAGTGCAAGAACAAGGTACATTGTTGTTTATTGTAAAATTATTGTACATATTTGATATTGCATTATTAAAGAACATATTTCCTGGATTTTATTAGTTAAGTGAATTATTGTGTTAGAGAGAATACTGTTTGACAAGCCCAAAATCACACGCAAAATGGCTCAGTCACGGGAAGTGGTCTCCAAGTGAGATAAAATGTTCTCAGAAGTGAAAGCTAAAATATTTTTGGTAGAGTTGTGAGCAAGACAATTTCTAAAGGAAAATTAAGTGACATAAATTGTAAAACTATTCATCCAACGGATATAAAGTATGTTGAGACAGTGAGAGTTATTTATTTCAACAATTGAACATTGTGTGACATAAGTGAAGAACACAAAATAAGCGATAATCATTCACACAAAATAAATACATTCAAAATAAAAAAAAATGGACTATTGAAAAAAAAAATTACTGCCATAGCCTAAAAATTTGGATTATTGTGAAAAAAATTACGTGATTTTTTTTGAAAGACAAAGTAAAAGTAAATGAAGCAAAAGAAAAAGAAAATGGAAGAAAAACTTATTGATTGAGAAATAGAGCAAATAAAAATGAAAACAAGAAACTATAGATTGAATTGCAGGCAAGAAAATTGTGTAGAGTGCAAATTAGACGAAGATCTACAGAGATGAAAAGGGAAAGCAAGAAGCACAAAACAGAACTAAATGAAGCTGAAGCTGAAATAATCGTGGAAATTGTCGAAAAGCAAAGCCTATTAGCGAAAATTAATAAAGAAATGACTAGTTGACTCAAAAAAACTAAGGACAAAGGTGAGCTATTAGAAAAATTAAAGAGTGGCAACAAAACAAAATTAAAACTTAAAATTAAAAATTGAATCAATGGAGAAATATTGTTCTAACTTGATTAAAACTATTTCGGATGTAAGATTAAAAACTAATAGAAATACAGTTAAACCTAAACACTGCAAGCCAAAATATAACAGAGTTGAAGAGGTCTGAAGTTGAAAAATATGAACAATTGCAAGTAACGAAGGGGGGAGCATAAAGTAAAAAAATGGTGAAACTCAAGTAGCGTACATGAAAGTAAAAATGAGAAAAACTGAAATGGAAAAAGTATATTCCAATTTGATACAGATATTCAAAGGTAAAGATGAAAAGCTAGGAGAAATCAAGTTAAAATTAATAATTGCAAACCTAAATATAACCGAAACTCAGAACAAAGAAATCATATCAGAATAATGAAGAATCATAGAAGAAAATCAAGAGAATAATTATAAAGTAATACTAAGATTTACAGGGACGGATACAGATAGGACAGCTGAGGTGCAGAGAACGTCAATGACTCTCTGTTGTATGGCTTAAAAACTTTATGAAAATGAGTACACATAACCATGATTAAGAATGAAAAAATACGGGGAAAAATCGAGTTGACCAAGAAAAATATAGTGACCCACTTTTTAAAAGATTAGTAGAAACCCAAACCCTGACAGGACAGGCTTACGCTGCAGTTGAGTTACGGAGAACAAAAAAGAGACAACGGACTTGCTTTTCCGATACGAGTCCATTGATAAATTGAGTCATGGTGGAAATTATAAGTCGTCTGGGGCTAGATGACTGTTGAGCTAAGATATTAAAAGACACAAAAATGAAATGTCAAAAGTTTAAAAGCGGTCAGGATTATATGGACACCAATTGCATCATATTTTTGCAATGAGGGAAGGGTCGCGTAAACTTGCACTAGGACACATCAGTCAGTATAATGGAAACCAGGGTAATTTTTTTTTATTCGAATGGGGACAAAAGATATATACCAACATCAAACCAAGGAATATCTAAGGTATACATTTTTGACAGGTGTGTATCAATGAATGGAAATAAAGAGGAACTAAATATGGGATTTGTTTTGATGATAGTTAGGATAATTGTGATAAGGTATTTTCCGGGTTTGAATTTTGGAGTCCAGGTGACGTCGTGCCAATATTTAGATATGTATTGAGGTATTTCTGAGATTCATGACCAGTGTTATTTGTTATTATTTATACTGATGAAGAGATTGTGATGTCATGCCAATTTTTAAAGTGTAAAAAAAGTGTTTCCTGTAGACCTCAGGATATTTCTTATTAAACAATATGTAATAATGATGACAGATTTTCATTATGCGTTTTTAATGAGATTGATTATGTTGAAATATATAGTTAAGAAGATTCATTATTATGATGATTGTTCTATTTCGCTGATTTTGCTATTTATGATTATAAAGATGTTATGAGAATTTTGTTGATTGGGTTTTTATGTTGATGATTATTATGATGATGCTTATAATGTCTAGGATAAAGAATAATATAGGTGGGTATGGATGGCTAAGAGATCTAAATTACACACGCGTCGCACGAACTATGAGGAAATTAAATATACATGTAGGTCCTACTATGTTGACAGTAAAGATACAAGAGGAGTCCTTCTAAATGAAAATTTAAGATACATAGGGGAATATTATTACATGTGCAAGCAACAATTAATTATAATTTAGAAATACAACTCAAAGATAACTTAATACCATCCTCAGATAAAAATAAGGATAAAGACATCTTTCTTAATCCGTATGCAAGAACAAACACATACACGTTTTTTTTCTTCCCGTCCAGAATTCAGCATTGGGTTGGGTTGCCTGAAGAAACCAGGAAATCAAAAAGCCAAACCTGTATCCTAATTTAAAACTCTAGTAAGAATGCAGGACTAACACAATCCATGGATAAACGTGGGATGCAATAATCTTCTGTAAAGAAGTAGCGCGTGTACCAGATAATATAAGATGACTCCTTTATGAACAATGTCTTTGCCAATAAAATAATTAAAAATTCTTGTAGTTTTTTATAGTCATATTTTAAGAGATACGTTACGTTAGCTAGTTTCCTACCCTGGTCATTTTGCACAAATTTTGAAAGGTTTAAAAAGCACTGCAAGGATTTGGGACATGTCATTGCTTAGTTCTTTTGTTTAGCTTGCAGGAAATTTATATGTACTAGTAGCTTTAGTAATTTTAAAATTTTAAAAGAGTGAATCTATACCAATCTTGTCTCCTTGTTGCCTGAGGCAGAAAATTATGATAAAACATTTTGAATTGGGGACGAAAGCTTTTGTCTCTAAATTGTCATCGGTTATAATATTTGGACCTTTTGTGCAGCTATTTCTGTAGGTACCATGTTTTTAGATATAATAAAAGACACCACGTTTTTATTTTTTACGATAGAAATTATATTACTACTCATTTTGGAGGCTAGAACTCAGTTATTGTGTCAAGGTTTTAATTTTTAAATATTTTTGTGTTTCCTTTCTAAATTGTTAGCCTTAATTTTTTTTTTTTACATAAGCTCTGTTTTTTTTCGAGTTTCATTAGTTTAGGTTTGAACAATCATTGGTTAATTTTATTTTTTTAAGTTAGTGAATTTTTGGAACGATATCATCGATTTTTGATTTTAGGATTCTTTTCATATATTTCCTAATAATTTATTTAAGAAATAAATTTTATACTTAGCTTTCTTGTTGTTTTTACATACAAATTCATTTACTGTTTCGTGTAATTTTTCTAAATTACCTTAAGTCCATACAAAGAATTCTTCTTCTAGTATTCTTAAATATTTTATTTCTTACAATATAATGGTTGGATATTCAAGTAACCATATCGGAATATGTCACTATTCATAGCCTATTTGTTAAGAACACAAGTCTAGTAGGTCAATTTTCCTAATGGCATTTAGAAAAACCAGATTTTCGATAATTTTTGGTCAAATTGTTACTCTCATTTAATTTCAAATAAAGTAGTTTTATTTAGTAGTGCAAAGCAATTTGGACAGGGATTTTCTTTTAAATTCAACTTTTAAACTTTGGGGCACAGGATATAAAGTTTAAGTGAATTTAGTTCTAAAATATTTTTCATTGAAGTTAATTTTGCAGATGACAATTAATTTCATCATTTATTTATTAATTTTCTCCATAAAAATATTACTTTCAAATAATATCTCAAGTGTCAAGAATGTAGATTATATTTTTTTAAAAGATATTTTTAAATGCATTTAGTGAATAGATATTGTTTTAGGAAATAAATATTTTAAAATTGTATTCTCAACGAATGTATTGAGTAACCTTATTAACTTTGTTTCATATTAATGTTCCTAAAATTATGTTTCTCTCGTATGAAAACGCCATTCTCCCTTTTGCGAAATACCGTAAGTCGATTGTTTTTGGGGTCTAATTGAATTTGACTTGGAGAGGTCCAACTTTATTATATTTTCATCACACTGTTTGACTTAAATAGTATGCTTAAGAATTTTTTTAAAAATAATAATTTTTATTTACGAGTAAAGTATAAAATATTTAAATTAAATGTTTCTCATATCGTACAACCAAAGATAAAGATGTAGGCTAATAAATTAGATGTAAAAGCGACATATATAAAACACCAAAGTGAAATAATTTAAGCCTTACTTTCCATAATCTTTGTACGTAAAATATACCTAATTTTATTTTAAAAAGTGAATTTATAATTAAATGTTTTGTATTGTTTTTTTAAATAAAAAGGAAGATGAGTATTTAGGAGTAAATTATGAAAAAGGAACTTTGAATGTGCTTTATTAACAGAGAAGAAACAACTCTAAGCAAATCAAATGACTTAATCTCAAATGCAAATATTGGGAAAAAAAAGAAAAAAAAGTATTCAGGAAATTGAAGCTTTATATAGAAAGTAGTCTATTATATGTTTTTCATGATAAAAATTTTAAATTGCATAGTGTATAGGATGTAGTGAGAAAATCCCATCTATACACGATATATGTGTTTTTAGCGCATTTTCGAGAAGTCGAATGCTCTATTGCACCCGTTTTGTCCGTCTGTCATCACCATGATCTCAGCAACCATAAGTCCTAGACCCATGATGTAAATATGTTTTTTGTATGTCCTGACCTGCCATTTGTGCATCATCAACCAGTTACTCGATCCGTTTAAAAAAACCCGTGAAAACTACCAAAAAGCATTGCGAATCGAGAGATAACACTGGCGCAGGCAACGGCCGCCATTGCCGGAAGTCGAATACATCGTTTTTCAAGCATTGAAGAGTTAAAGTTATTGGTTTGTGGTGCAAACGCGTGCAAAAGAATTAGTTTTTTTTATTTGACGTCATTAGAATATGTGTAAAAGTTTAGAGAGTTTTACATCATCATTTGTGGTGACTTCAATCAAGATCTTAGCGGCCCAGGGGCAGAAATTGAAAACTTTTTTTCGAAACAAGCTTCAAAATACAACTACTTTCAACAAGATCAGCAACCACGATCTATCCAACAACAGTTTATGGAGTATTTGGGCGATTAGCTGATTACAATTTAGAAAGTTTCATTTATGAGTCCTATTTCAGTGACCACAAACCACTTGTAGTTAGATTAAAGAGAAAATTTTAAAAAATTAAAATGTAAAGAAATGACTTTTAAATAATTTTTTTTCAGGTATATTCATTACACAAGAAAATTCATAAAAAATGTCTAAAATCTAAACACAATTACTGATAAATCCATAATGCTGATATCTAACATAAGTACTGATACATAATACGAAAATGCGCTAACACGTCCTGAGTCCAAAAAGGGACCAGGCTTAACATGATTTTTTTCTCTTAAACTCCAGAAATATCTGGATTCTAGGAAAACTTAAGTTAACATGTCTGTGAAAAGTTTGTTTTGTTAAAAATACAAATAATTGTGCAGAAGTAAAATAAACAATAATTATTAANATTAATGCATTTTTAATTTATTATTTTATATTTATATATCTTATTTATCCGTCTGCATTTGTTGCCATACACGTGCCACTGAAGCTCACCTTTTGACCAAACCCCATAGTGTTAAATTCGGGCGGGTCTCCACTCTATAAGACTCCACCAGACAAACTATAATATATGGAAAACCATTTCAGCAATTTTTTCAATAAATTTTCTTATATATAATTAAAGTAATGAAAAAAATTATTTTTTGATTTACTCTATGACTTTACAATTAAAATAGAAAAATAGAAAAAGGTGAAATAAGATTGTTACAATAAACACGTATTTTACTAGTGACTAAAAAGAAGAAAATAAGTGAAAACGTATAACTTTGAGTAAATTAATATAATATGACTAAAAACTTGTGGCAAGTGCTAATGAGGTTTTACATATGAAGTTCACTCATTCTCTCACGTACATATAACTCTTTTGCCTTCTAAATTATAAATCTTTATTTTGTTTACCAAACACCCAAAACAGAAGCACCCACCCCACGTTTATATTCATATTAAATGAAAGTACTTGAACTTATACATTTTAAAATATTTACTTCTTGCTAGTTCACATATACATATGAGGTTTTTAAATGCTTTTTAAAAAAAAACTTTACCTCTATTTATTGTTCAGTTCAACTCCAATTTTCAAATAGGGGTTGTAGTAATATATTTGCCCTTTAAAAGATATCATTTTAATATTCTCCTTATTTACTTATTTTTGTATGTATGAAAATGAAAACGTTTCATTTTTTTCCATTTTTTTCTAAAACCGAACAAATTAATTACTAATAATTATTTTGTGATAATTAATAAACTCTAATATGTTTGTGCAAACATAAAAAGTCATTAAAAATTTTTTTCAACAAAACAATAGTCAATATATGGAATGACTTCTTCAAATAGAATATTAAATGTATATAATATTATTTATCTAAAATTAGGGCTGCGGAAAATAACGATTAATGGTTGAAAAAAAATTAATGATAAATTATTTTTAACGATTAATAGATCCATTGGTTACAAATTACTGGTAGTTAAGGATTTAAAAAAAATAGTGGATTTTAAATAATAGGCTACATTTTTCTGAGATTTACTCGAACATCTTAGCTTTAAACTATTTGACGGGAATGTTTTTTTAAGTGTTGATAAAGTTTGCTTACCATGGTTCTAATATTTTTCCTAATTATAAAAACAAATGGAAAGTGTATCAAGCTAATGGCGGTAATGGTGTCCCAAGCAGAAACAGAAAATGACGAGATCTCTTCTGACGACTTACCGAGTTACATCATGATGATAAGTTTCCTGAATCCATTTACCATCTACAATGGTGGAAACTTAATAAACACAGATATTCGATAATGTAATTCTTTTCAAAGCAGTTTGACTCAGTTCAATGTAAGTTATTTGTTCAGCTTTACTAATCATATTGTCAGTTACACCCGCTCATCAATTGAACCAATATTGTCAACACGCTTGTCTCTTTGCGTAATTGGCAAAAAATAACATGTGAAGGAGACATTCCTGTGTTATGTAGATTTTCAAAAAGAACGTTTAATAACTATTGCTCAAGACATCATACATTTTTTAGCCATGCATTATGAGTTTTTTTTTTTAAATGTTAATGTTTAAATTTAAAATTGACCATTAAAAACCAATATATATATGTATATATA
>MUZC01000624.1:134585-167419 GCA_002072015.1 Radix auricularia | reverse complement strand
CCGCTGGTTATTATAAACATGAATTTTTTTTTTACATTTTTAATTTTTTTTCTAATTTTAATTTAAATTTCTTTAGTAAAATTTTATATTTTAAAAAATAATTTTCCAATATTTTGTGAAAAACTTAAATTACTTTTATGTCAAAATAGCATGAAATGTGTATCTTTTCATTGTGTTGCTACAATCCTTCATGCTATTTATGTTCGACAATATAATGTTATAAAGCCTTATTTTTTGTGTAGCCTTACCGAAAGCGTTATTATTTCTTGGTTGTCTGATTCATAATTATATAACTGATCAAGAAATTTAGAATTGATATTATGATACAAACAATTCAGAGGTAATATCTGTATAATATATTCATTATTATCATACATTTAAAGACGATTACATTATGTTTCTTTAAAATATATGATTAATACCAGTTAACGACCCGTTTACCTAATGGACTTACATTTTAGTTAATAAAAGGCTAAAAGAAAATCTAAATTATAATACAGTTTTAATTAGAGGTTAACACATGTAGAATTATTCCTACTGCCCGCTGTAACAGTGCCCATGATACTAGCGACTGTCAAAACAACGACCATCATAATAGCGACTGTCAAAACAACGACCATCATAATAGCGACTGTCAAAACAACGACCATCATAATAGCGACTGTCCAAACAACGACCATCATAATAGCGACTGTCAAAATAGCAACCCTCATAATAGCGACTGTCAAAGCAGCATCCATCATAATAGTGACTGTCACAACTGCGCCCATCATAATAATGACTGTCACAACAGCGCGCATCATAATAGCGACTGTCAAAACAGGAACATTATAATAGCGACTGTCAAAATAGCGATTCTCATAATAGCGACTATCACACCAGAATCAATCACAATAGCGACTATAACAACAGCGCCGATAAAAAAGTGACTGTCAAAACAGTGCCCATGATAATATCGACTGTCAAAACAGTGCCCATGATAATATCGACTGTCACAACAGAGCCCATTAAATTAGCGACTGTAAAAACAGAACCCATCATAATAGCGACTGTTACAACAGCACCCATCATAATAGCGACTGTCAAAATAGCGATCAACATAATAGCGACTGTCAAAATAGCGATCATCACAATAGCGACTGTCAAAATAGCGATCATCACAATAGCGACTGTCAAAATAGCGATCATCACAATAGCGACTGTTACAACAGCACCCATCATAATAGCGACTGTCAAAATAGCGATCATCACAATAGCGACTGTCAAAATAGCGATCATCACAATAGCGACTGTCAAAATAGCGATCATCACAATAGCGACTGTGAAAATAGCGATCAACATAATAGCGACTGTCGCAAGATCGCCCATCATAATAGTGACTGGCACAACAGCGCCCATCATAATAAAGACTGTCACAAGATCGCCCATCATAATAGCGACTGTCACAACAGCGCCCATCATAATTGGGACTGGCACAACAGTGCCCATCACAATAACGAGTGTCAAAACAGTTACCATGGTAATGGTGATTTTAAAACATACATAGAAACAAGCAAATATAAAAATAATATAATACTTATACAGCCTTTATAATTTGTCATACAAAATTAGTTTAAAAAATTAATTAAAAATTACAGTAAATGTATGTCAAATATTATTTACCCTACCGATAGTGTCTTAGAATGTAGAGAAATGCAATGGGCAGAAAAAAATTATTAAACAAAAATTACAAAACAAGCTAAATTCATACTTAATCTTATGGCGTTAAGTAATGTAAGGGCTCATTTTAATCTTATGGCGTTAAGCAATGTAAGGGCTCATTTTGCTGTCAAATCAGTACAGAGAAAATCACGTAAATATTAGAAAAGAATGCAGCGGTACCTGGTAAAAAATTCCTTACGGTCGTCTAATACGAAAAAGTCTAAGAAGCACTGGCTTAAAATTTACATAATGCGAATTTACATAGCTTCACGCGTGTTACGATATCAACTTGTACACCGACATTAAATAAATATATTTTAAACCAAGCTTGTACCTGGAGGCGGGAGCAGGGGCGGATCAAGATTGCACTGGGTCCCTGGCTGCTATTTAACCGGGGGCCCGGTCCAGCCACCTTAATTATACAATATATTACGGGATGGGCCCTTAAATCATTGGGGGCCCATTGCTTTAATCCAGTCAGCACCACCCTTAATCTGCCATAGGACGGGAGGACATGGTAATTAGCCCAGTCAGCACCCCCCTTAATTCGCCATAGGACGGGAGGACATAAGTAATTAGCCCAATCAGCACCCCCCTTAATCCGCCCAAGGACGGGAGGACATAGGTAATACTTAGAGGAAAGAGATGAATGTTATTAAAATCGTATCTATTTTTAATGAATATATACACACATATCGAGATTAAATAATTCGACTGGCATCACTATTTTTGTCTAAAACTATCTTCATTAAAATATCAGTTCAATACTCTTATCTAATGTCTATTGTCTAATTATCTAATTTAGGAGACAACACTACCCATGCTATATTTTTTAAATGATACAATTTAAAGATAGAAAAAAAAAGACGCAGAGAAAAATATTTAAATCGATATTTATAGAAAAGATATTTGTATTTCTTTCAGAAGAATAAGGAATACAAACTTTCTAATACGTCCATGAAGCTCATTTTGTTTATCAGTAGTTCCATACGCCAATGTCCACATAATACCCCACATTTATGAAATCGCAGGCGTTAAATCGATTTAAGGACATCTTTTCAATAGTTTTTAAACTCTAATATCCCAAGTTAGTTCTTATTAGAAAGAAATAGTTCATAAAGATAAATCCCTGTTATTAGTGAATGTTTTACAAGAAACAAAGACGTCATAATTAAATTTTTGTTATAATAAGAAATAAACAATCTTATTTTAATAACGTAAAACGATTTATTTCGTTTTATTTTAATCATAGTTGATTAAATTTTATATTTTCACTGATCATGTGTTTTCGTTTTGCTATTTCCATGTTTTATTTAAAATATATATTTAAAAATTTTCCATACACATAATTATTTATACATATATGCGTGATACACTGACCACTAACAACAATCTTCATGGTCCATACATCATTAAATACAAAAACATAATAGGACAAAGTCTTTCATTCCAAATACAGATTGTTGAAAATATTATTATGTTTACGTCAGTGTTTTGGTCTTATATTTTTTTTACAAAGTTCTAAGGTCTAACAGTTTTAAAGCATCTTTATCAATGGTGCTAATGTTATTTCAATGTTTTGGCTTTAATAATACATTTGAGTTAGGTTTAGGGTTATTAAAAATTAGTAAATAACCCTTTTCTTTTACATATAAATATCACAAATTGGTTTGATGGGTATTTTGTACTAGTCGTCTTTTGGAGTGGAAGTTTTTAGTATTAGGATTATAATGAGATAGATAGTTTAGTTCTAGTTGTCTGTTTAAATGGATAGATAAGTATCTTTCTTTAATTTGAGATGGACAGTTAAATAGCTGCATCTGTTGTCATGTGTTTTTTAAGTCTTACATCAATATGATTCTTGTGAGGCTCCTAGCGCCCAATAATAGGGGGCGGTGCCACAGTCTGTGAGGTCAATATAAAACATTTTACCAAGTACAGGGAGCGGCGCCACAGTCTTTGAGGTCATTATACAACACGCTACCAAGTACAGGGAGCGGCGCCACACTCTGTGAGGTCATTATACAACAGGCTAACAAATACAGGGAAGGGCGCCACAGTCTGTGAGGTCATTATAGAACAGGCTACCAAATACAGGGAGCGGCGCCACAGTCTGTCAGGTCATTAAAAAAACAGGCTACCAAGTACAGGGAAAAGTGCCACAGTCTGTGAGGTCATTATACAACAGGCTACCAAGTACAGGGAAAAGTGCCACAGTCTGTTAGATCATTATACAACAGACTACCAAGTACAGGGAAAGGCGCCACAGTCTTTGAGGTCATTATACAACAGGCTACCAAGCATATAGTACTAATGACATAACGGTTATCTCGGGTCAGGCATTCACACATTTTGGGTAAGAATTGATTGAATAAGTTACCATACAACACACCGCACTTCCAATGTACATGAATCTAATAAGCCACCATACAACACACCACACTACCAATGTAAATGACAATAATATGCCGCTAAACAAGTGAGGAAGAAATCTTTCTCTTGTGATATAATTTTATTGCAACATCTGATGCGCATGATTGTGTAATGCCAGTAATCGCTGCACCAAAATGCTCCGTTACAAAAATATGTTAAAATTGTGTTGTTCTTGCTAAAAGTTTGGATAGAAGGCACGAAATTAAATCTCTTTAATGCAATTTTCAATTTTATACACAATACTATACTGTTTGACATTTTATATACTTGTGTTAGTTAAACAAAAAATTTAATATACTTTTTAAAGTGATTTAAGAGAAAGTTGAAACAAAGAGACTTTAATGAAATTGACATATAAACTTTTTCATTATTTATACTTCCGTAAACTTTAAAATGAACTTACAATGAATAACCTATATGTTTTGTAAACTATCTTTAGACCGCATTTACAAGATCAAGTCTTTACAAACAGTTGTCAGCGGCATGCCACTGAATTCGATCCCTATAATTAGGGATAAAATAACATTCAAATGCCATGATTTTCGTCCAAACTAGTTAACACTAGTTTTGAAAAAAGCCTAATCTTGTCTCTATTTTATACTGTTTCACACTTTAAGTGTTACATTTATTTATACGAACGTAAATTATAAAACTAATATCTTTAGGTAAATCTTTTTTATAAATATTTGTCTTTTTAACTGCATAACGTTGATTGCCCTATTTTTTTAAGTGTATATATGTGTCATACCTTTAAGCCATATAATTAGTGGTACAATAACGTTCAACTGCTATGATTTTTGTCACAACCAGTTAAAATCAAATTCTGAATACACCATAAAACAGTCCCTATTTTATTCCATACATTTACATATCATAATTCATAATATAGACATAAAAAACATAATCTAAACGGAAATAGCTACTAATATACTCAGAGGAAATAATTGACGATTAGTATTTTTTAAATAATTTTTATCAATGTAGCCCAACCTTTGACATCATTTAATCACAAGCGACATTGTTATAAAAGATTTCATAGTACGAGCACTCTGCAATGAAGAACAAAGCTTGGTAAAATAAAGTAGTTATCGACTATGATCATAATAAATCGATAAAAGACAAGTGACATTTCGTTTCTAAAATTATTGGATGACATGTAGCTTTAAACTTACTGAATGTATGTCTAATGTTTTCATGTTGTATGCCATGCGAGGTTCGTGTTGCTACCACATGTAACATAAAACTAACTGAATTCGTGTCAAATGTTTTAGGGATGTATGCCATACGGGGCTTGTGTCACTACCACATGTAACATAAAACTTACTGAATTCGTGTCAAATGTTTTAGGGATGTAGGCCATGCGTGGTTCGTGTCACTACCACATGTAACATAAAGCTAACTGAATTCATGTCAAATGTTTTAGGGATGTAAGCAATACGGGGCTTGTGTCACTATCACATGTAACATTAAACTAACTGAATTTGTGTCAAATGTTTTAGGGATGTAGGCCATGTGGGGCTCGTGTCACTACCATATGTAACATAAAACTAACTGAATTCATGTCAAATGTTTTAGGGATGTAGGCCATGCGGGGCTCGTGTCACTACCACATGTAACATAAAACTAACTGAATTCATGTCAAATGTTTTAGGGATGTAGGCCATACGTTGGCTCGTGTCACTACCACGTCTATACAGGAAAAGATCCTGCCGGTTAACCATAATAAAAATATTAAGAAGCACTGCAATAAAATACTTATTGACTAAATGGATTCATTTTTTTTAAATGATCAAGAAATAACTTATTTAGTAGCTTGCCCGATGATAAAGCTTTCTATGCTAACGGTGCCACGCATGTCATAGGTGTGCCGTCACTTATGTAGAATGTAATTTTTTGTAATCTCAAAATATATAAAATTTCAATTAAAAGTGAATTTATATGCAAAAATATGTTATAGCATTATTTTTCATTTTTAATATGCAGTATGCATAACTTTTATTGTATTTTTTGTGCTGCTTGAAAAAAAATATCTATTAATTTTGTTAAGAGTATGGGTATATTTTAATGTTTGTGATACAGAGGAAATATCTAATAACAAAAATATACAGTTCCTGATTGTGCTACTTAACTTTACAATTTTTAGTTTGGTGACGTCCTACATCTTGACTTTTAGCTTAAATAAAAAATATCGATTAATTAATAGTTTATTTTTCTAAAGTTAACGATTACATTAAAACTTATCGATAATAGCCCTAGTATATATATATATTTATTTATACGTGAAATATATATGAAATAAGTACAAATATTAACAGTGCTAAATAATATTCTATCCAATGAATATTTCTAACTTATTTTTAGCGCATTTTCGAGATGTCGAAATCGCTATTGCACCCGTTTTGTCCGTCCGTCATCACCCTTGATCACAACATCCATAAGTCCTAGACCCATGATGTTTAAATGTTTTTTGTATGCCCTGACCTGCCATTTGTGCATCAACACTCAGTTACTCGATCCGTTAAAAAAAACCCGTTAAAACTACCAAAAAATATTTCGAATGGAGAGGTAACACTAGCGCAGGGAACGGCCGCCATTGCTGGCAGTCGAATTTATAATCCGTCATGCATTGAAGAGTGGTGCGAAAGGGTGCAAAAGAATTAGTTTTTTTTAGTTGACGTCATTAGAATGTGTGTAAAAGTTTAGAGAGTTTTACGTCATCATTTGTGGTGACTTGTAGTTGGATTAAAGGGAAAATATTTTTTTTAAATGTAAAGAAATGACTTTTAAATAAAAAAAATATCAGGTATATTCATTACACAAGAAAATTCATAAAAATATGTCTAAAATCTAAACACAATTACTGATAACTACATAATTCTGATATCTAACATAAGTACTGATACATAATACAAAAATTTGCTAACACGTCCTGAATTCCAATAGGTAACAGGCTTAACATGATTTTTTAAATTACCTAGTCACGATATGGAATGCAGGTCATGATTAATTTTCAAAAAATATATTCTTCTATATTTTTAAAAACAAAATTTTAAATTAAATTAATTTATTACATTAATGCATATATATAATTCTATTTAATTTGGTTACATATAGATGTAGTATTAATCTCCTAATATTCTGACTTACGCTGAATAATTTGTACAAACTTCATCAAGCTGTTTGGGAAATAATGCCTCTTACTGGTTAATTTTGTTGTTGTTGTTCTTGTTTGTTTGTTGTTTTTTTTTTTGCACAACACATTATTGGTAACTGACTATGTGATAAAAAATAGAAATATTTTGAATAAACGAAAGTAAACGTAAATGACTTATCTTCAAATATTAAATAACAAGACACAACCCTCGGCATAGCATACGCCGTATAATTTCTCATCATAGATAGTGTAAAGAAAGGTATTGGGTGTAAGAGAATGGAAATAAACAGCAGCACGAAGTAATGATTTTAAAAAAAGTAAAAAGAAGAAGTACACACCGGTTGTTATTACCTGCCCCTAATTCCCATTTACTACCATCCCTAGTCAACCCAAAATTAGTCATGGTGAACAGAACGTGCGGCATTATTAACAAAAACATGTAAGTTTCTTTTTTAAATGTATTCTTTTGAACTTGACGAAGGATTTTCCATGAGCAAGGCTGAAGTTATAATAACTATAATACGAATCATGTTATTCTGTAAAGAACCATCGAGAGGGAACACAAGAAGCATTGCTGTTTTTCATCCAATTACGCTGTCTCAATGTAATCGTCGACCGAAGCGGGGGTTCTTCGTTGTGCTAATTAGCACACATCCGTTTTAAAGTAAATTATTTATAAAGATGTATTAAATTTAAAGCTGTATGTATTATAAATATATATTGTATATAAAGATGAATTATTTCTTTTTAAAGTTGTTTCAATATTAAAACATTAAAATAATGTATTTTAATTATAGCTGTGGAAATTAACGATTATTTTTCGATTAATCTGAAACATTTTTATGGAATAAAATGAATTTAATCCATAAAATAACGATTAAATAGCAGAAAAGTTTTATTTATTTTATCAATATATTTGAAAATGATAAATTATTAATAACTAATCCTAGGTTACTTTTTTAAGAACCAACTTCTCTATTTAAAAATACATTGTTCAAGTGCGAACTTTTAAATAAACTCTTTTTATTAGGAAAATGATGTTCAAAAATTAAACTTTGTTTTGACTAAATTAACAATAACATAATTTGAATTCATGGAAATTATATTGTACTGTATTGAAACATTGATTAAATAAAATTGATAACTGTCTGTGTTTGCTACTTCCCTTGCAATTTTCAGGTGAATGACAACATTAATCGTATGTTTAGATTTAATAAAATTATCGATTAATTATTCGGTAATTTTTCAAAAGCTAGCGATCAAATTTAATCGATAACAGCCTTAACTTTTTATACAATAATAACATTCCAGTAATTTTGCTGTCGTGTCACAAAAGAATCTTGTGTGAGAAAACGCTCATCTAGGTCCTGTGCATTTACAAGTTGTGGGTTTGTAAAACAGGATCTCGCTGAGAGTATCCATACTACTCACTACTGACCTATCCATTAAATTACCAAATGATATTTAATGTCAGTGTCCAAACTCCTTACTGCTGACATCGTTATTAAACTTCTATCTGAAGAAATAAAAATAAAAACGTCTACAATGTTATGTTTCTACCTACACAGGAAAGTGGACATTTGGTGATTAGTCACTTTTTATAAAGCTCATTGCACGAGCAACAAACATTTGAGCAAAAAAACAACAAATTACACAGACTATTTGTGTAAGGAAACAATAAATTAAAGCTTTATTAACAACTAATACAATTAATGGTAGACGTTTCGGCTCATGCCTTCATCAGTACAAAAACAATAACATGTACTTACATATATATATATATTAAAATTAAAACATATTAGTGTATATGTGATAAAATGAAAAGAAATGAAAGACAAAAATAAAAATAAACATAAAAATAAAAATGTCCGTGTTTATTTTTATTTTTGTCTTTCATTTCTTTTCATTTTATCACATATACACTAATATGTTTTAATTTTAATATATATATATATGTAAGTACATGTTATTGTTTTTGTACTGATGAAGGCATGAGCCGAAACGTCTACCATTAATTGTATTAGTTGTTAATAAAGCTTTAATTTATTGTTTCCTTACACAAATAGTCTGTGTAATTTGTTGTTTTTTTAATAAAAAGCTTTATGCAGTCCTATTCTGTATGATATTTTAAACATTTGAGCACAATGCCTCATGTGTTGGAATTTTAAAATTAATCCCCTCCCCCAATTATTGACGATCGAGGGTCAACAACTTCCCAAAGTTTTATACTTCTAATGCCATGGAAAGCCTGATCATTAGTTATTCGTGAACACATGATTTAGTAAGGGCTTTGTCTATCATTAGTTAATAGTGAGCACATGATTTAGTAAGGGCTTTGTCTATCATTAGTATGGGTAAGCTATTAACTGAACCATGACATGATAGGTTGATAATGATACTTGCGTGCTATTCTTTTCATTATATTTGAGGTATTTGAACAAGAACATAACGGTCAGCTTGTGTAATATTCGTAACAATATGTTCCTAATATTTGAGGCAACTGAACCATAAAGTGACAGCTAGCTTGTAACGATGACACACAGGGTGATCTTTGACTGTAGAAATGTTATAAAAAAACTACATTGGGATCTCTTGAAATGTAAATATCAATGAAATATTACATTAATTACTTTAAGTGAACGATCTGCTTATTTTTCTCTGTTTTCCTTCGCTAATGTCTTCATTTGTTTATTACTCAGTTGTGTTTGTTATGTTTTTGAATTTTTTTTTCATGTTTTTATTCTATGAGATCCCATTAAAAAATAAACTTCATTTCTCTCCATTTAGAGTAATTTAGACAAAACAAAATTAAGATTTGTTTTTGCTTTTTTAAATGAAAAAAAATGAAAAAAAATGTAACTATCTTTTAGAAATTACTAATTCTAGGAAGTCGATCCATTGGTTTGTAAGTAAATGCCTTCAAGAATTCAAATTTCATGTTTAATATTCACACACGTAGGATGACTAAACAAATGTTTGACGCCTTAGGAACCTTGCTTATAAAGGTAATTAAAAATTGAGTTTAAAATGTTAACCAAAAATGGATAAAGAATAACTACAAAACAAATTAGTTGATTCTGTTTTTGAAATGTTCTTTATTTTTTCAAGTTTTACAAAAATAATTTTTTATTGATTTTTTTTGTTGAAAGTAGATACTTATTTCTGCTAAAATTTAAAAGATAACACGAAAAAAGCTTTTATTTTAATTGAAATATTTGAGATATAAGATATTAAAAAAGGAGATTCAGCATATTTCCTTTTTAAAGAGAAATAACACATTTGACTTTTTTTCAACTATACTTATAGGTTTTGGCTTTTTTAAAACACTGTTTGTCAAATTTCGTATCCATCTCTCTTTTGACAATGTCACCATCTCATCGTTTTTTCTAGTAAGTAACTGTGACAAAAAAACTATGTTTGCTTGAACTGAACAACGTATTGTTTGCTCCACAATACCAATACCCCCAGGGATCGGGCTGCACCGAACCGATAAACAATTTGTGTCTGGATGCATAAACGCCATTTGGCAGGGACCTTACTTCTTGAAAGAAAAACCTGTACCACTTGTATGTAAGACCTCTTGGATCACTGTAAGAAAACAAATATCACAGAGTTAGTGATACTTGTATGTAAGACAATTTGGATCACTGTAAGAAAGCAATGATTATAGAGTTAGTGACACTTGTATGTAAGACAATTTGGATCACTGTAAGAAATCAATTATTATAGAGTTAGTGACACTTGTATATAAGACAATTTATGGTCACTGTAAGAAATCAATGATTATAGCGTTAGTGACACTTGTATATAAGACAATTATGGTCACTGTAAGAAATCAATGATTATAGAGTTATTGACACTTGTATATATATATAAATACATACATACATACATAACGATTTTCTTTTCCAATATTGAATTAGTTAATAAAAAAATATCCTTAATTTGGTCAGGCGCGATACTTCGCGTCTTATAGCTATTACATAAGCGTGGTAAATTGCGCCCCGATATAACTTTCTTTAGAAAAGAAATTACATAAAATAAAAGCTATTCAGTTCATAAACCAAGATCCGTCAATTGCGGCCGTTCCCCTTGCTAGAGTCATTGCTCGATTCGCGAAGATTCTTTGCAGTTTTTACAGATTTTTATTTTTTTTTAAGATGCGATTGTGCCATAATTTAATACTAAAATAATATTACTAAACTGCAGGTAAACAAAGTTTTAGACTCTGTACGGTCTTTTGGATACAAAAAATAACCATTCTTATCTTTAAAGATGAAGTCAGTACGACAATAATAAAATAAATGGATTTTTCGCAATCTTTTACGTTTTCATAATAATAATAAATAAAATGATTATTTATAAAGCGCTGTATCCCAGCTAGGAGCCGGGCTCACATCACTTTACATGGAGATAATACTACATATATTCATTAATAAACATTATTTCATACTAACTACATAAATGACAATACGTAGTACATCAGCTACGATAATCATTAAACGAATCGTTGTTTCATTAATTTTAAAAAAAAGTTTGAAAAGATGTGTTTTAAGTTCAGTCTTGAAGGATTTAGCTGTTGAAATACTACGGATGTGTAATGATAGGCAATTTCAACGTTTAGCTACACAAAAAGAGAATGACCTTTCGTCAAATGTTTCAGTTCTTCTCTTAGGAACACAGAGAATGCGTGTATCTGCAGAAAAGCCTAGCTGACGACTTTGGACAGTTGATTACTATTAGTGACATTCTTAAAGAATTGAAGCGGATGTTTTCTGAAAGCCTTATGGCACAGTAAGAATATTAATTCAATACATTTAAATACTTAATTGTTAGTGAAGATACATTCAAGAATAATAGAGTCATTTACCCTTGCTTGAACATTGCGCGATGCATAATGCAGTTTTGGAAAAAACGGTATGACAAATAGACCTGGGTGATAAAATGACACTTGTAAATAAGATATTGTAAATTCTAATTTAGAAGAACCATTAAATATCATCATCTATTGCTGATTAATTAAGTGTCAACGTTTCTGGGGTTATCTTTGTATTTAAAAAGGATACATCGGTGGCAAAAACCCCTCCCAGAATTACATGCAAACAAGCAAGCTAAACAACCTCACTTTCAGGCTAAACTTATTTAGCGAACTCCGTTTGTTGACAACAAAATATAAATACAGAGAGAGAGAGAGAGAGAGAGAGAGAGAGAGAGAGAGAGAGAGAGAGAGAGAGAGAGATCGAGATCGCGATAACTACTTTTTATTAATTTATAAAAATAATGAAGAAATAAGATAAGGCAAAACTTTATCATCATTTAAAACTCTAATAAGAAAACATGACTAAACGCTAGCCATATAGATATACTAATGACGCAATAATCTTATGAACAGAAGGAGAGTCTGTAATATATAAGATAAGATGAGATAAGATAAGATAAGATACGTGTTGTTACATTTCTATTCCCTTCTTTATATGGTATATCTCTCCAGGTCACTAGCATGTTTAGTAGTGTACGTAATTCTTGGAGTTTATAAAGATTTCCATTCACTGTTGATGTTAATTTGATAAGTGAAATATTTTGTTGTGTTCCTATTTTTTTGACGTGATGGGCGGGAGTGAAAGACATAAAGGCACTGATCCAAATGGGCCTTTGGTTATAACTAGCTCATTGGAAACTAACGTTTAAACTTAGAAATCAAACAATAGCAAAAACACGGGGCAGTATTATCAATGATATTCTCTTTCATAAGCAGTTTTTAGAGATACGTCGTGTACGTACTTTTTTGAGAAACATTAAGTCCTTCTATTCTGCTGGCAATCTAAAAACTATTCACCACGCAGCTATGGCGGATTAAGGGGGGGGGCTGAACGGGCTAAAGCCACGGGCCCCCGACGGTTTAGGGGCCCCCAAACTTTTATATTTTATAATAAAAGTGTACAAAAGTTTGCACGAACCCTTGAAAATATAAAATATAATAAATTAATTAATACCATCTATACAACTTATCGCGTTCAGACACGATAGTATTGATAAAGTACCTAATAATCGAAAAACTTTAATTGATTTACCTCACATGATATAAAATATAGGTTATATCTTTAAAATTTCCCATTTTCGTGAAGTTCCGCTGGCCGTGTCGTTATAGTGTATGCTCCATGGGCAACCGGTGTTGGGTTCAATTCCCAGTAAAGGCACATATTTTTTTTTTCTTTTCACACTTAATTTTAACTACCGCGAACACATCAAACAGTTATTTCTTCGTGTTAGTTTTTTTTTCATCATTAAAATTTAGTTACAGTCTTATATTAGCTGTTAACAATCATTTTATTTTAAGAATGCTGGCTGGATAGGGCCCCCGTTTGATTGCAGCCCAGGGCCCCGAGCAGTCTTAATCCGCCCCTGCCACGCAGTAGTACCGAACTCTAGAGTCGCCTCGGATTTCGTCACTTTTTAAAACAGGTGAAAAATTGAGATTTCCTGGAAGTAAACATGATATTTCCTTCAAATTCAAATCATACAATAAAAAAAAGAAAAAAAAACAGGCGAATCTCAAGATCCCGCAAGTTCCATACAACGATTGACAGAGCTGGTCCAAATTTTAAACTCTTTTGACTTGAACGATAGTTTTTAAATCAAATTAGGGGAGTTGCTATGGAAAAGAAAATGGAAGTATTTTATGTTTGAATATTTATAGGCCATTAGAACAGCTATGGAGTGAAAATTAGCTGGATATCTGTCCAGAGTACTACAATAGATACATTGATAATTGCGTTGGTATAACCAAAATGGAGATGCAAATGTTGCAAAGTTTTATTGTCTTCATTGGTAATTTCAATTCATCAATCAAATTCTGTTGAACTATCCATAGGAGTATTGCTAGTTTTAAGACATTAAAATAAAATAAAAGCAAAACAAAATATCGACATCAATTTTTTACAAGTTTACAGACAGTAATTTTTTTACAATGTAAAAATCGTTCCATACACAATCTCATGTTGACAACTATTGAGTCTAAAAGGACTCGCAATGTTTACGCAGACTTTTTGGAGAAAAGTAATGAAATGATGGATTATTTTTCAGAGTTCATATCCGGAAACAGTTTCAATTTCCGCTGTCAAAAGAATTAATGGCATGACAAGTCAGGACACGTTAATAGCATTTGTTTCTAATCAAAATGTCATCGATCCAAATTTATTTTTAACGGTTTACCCTCATAATTTTAAAGCACATCAGGTGATTTTTAAAAACCGACCAATCCTCAGAGCTGACTTTCTATTCCATCAGGTCTTTAAAAAATCTCCTCTGTTTTGCTTTTGGGAGAGACAGAAGCCTCAGAGATATAACTGTAAGAAGTAAACTTCCCTTCAATGAAAGCAAATATTGACACAAAAGTATCCAACCTTATCCGTTGCAATACTTGTCCATATGTGTTTGAAATTAACACAACTTCTTTTCCTCTTGATAAATTCATAATAAAAGAGTAATTCACTTGCACAAGTCAAATTGGGATTCATGCAATTCTTTGCAAGAGGTTTATAAAATTAACTTGGTGAGACAAATCGTCGCCATGGAGATGAGTTTAAGAAAAACCTATACAATATAAATAAAGAAGCTCAATATCACGTGTCTTAACATTTTAACAGTTCTTACCAAGACGGCATTTCCTAAATTGCAGTTACTGGTATTTTATATGTAAATAGTACCCATGATTGGATCAATATTGAAAATATATTCATACAAAAGTTGTGTACGTTAGCTCCATATGGATATAATCACATTCATAATTTTACCGAACTGCAAAATCGTTTTCCTGTTTTAGTTTTCACTGCAAATATACACACTTCAACTTCCTCCATTATCTTACATTCTGTGTCCTTGTTTGTTAGTGTTTTTTCTTTACTCTTCGATTCAAATGTATAATGTATGATGTAACATGTTTGAGACTTTTAGAAATACATATTTTATTATGTACTGGTGAAGGCATTAGCCGAAACGACTAGAGTCGTGTAATATTGTATAAATTAATTTATTTTCATCTATCACAGTTAGCGCGTGTCTTTGTATTTTACAAGAAATAATTACAATATAATGGAGTAGTATTAAATGGCATTTGCTCGTTAAGTAATACAGAGCAATAATTACACTCACTTCTTTAAATCATCCACAAAAATAGAATGTGAAGTTGATACTACCAATGTACATGACTCTAAAAAGCCCCAAAACAACACACCACACTACCAATGTATATGACTCTAATAAGTTACCAAACAACACACCACACTACCTATGTACATGGCTCTAATAAGTAACCAAAAAACACACCACACTACCAATGTACATGGCTCTAATAAGCCACCAAACACCACACCACACTACCAATGTACATGACTCTAATAAGCCACCAAACACCACACCACACTACCAATGTACATGAGTCTAATAAGCCACCAAACACCACACCACACTACCAATGTACACGACTCTAATAAGCCACCAAACACCACACCACACTACCAATGTACATGACTCTAATAAGCCACCAAACACCACACCACACTACCAATGTACATGGCTCTAATAAACCAGCAAACAACACATAACACTACCAATGTACATGACTCTAATAAGCCACCAAACAACACACCACACTACCAATGTACATGACTCTAATAAGCCACCAAACAACACACCACACTACCAATGTACATGGCTCTAATAAGCCACCAAACACCACACCACACTACCAATGTACATGGCTCTAATAAGCCACCAAACACCACACCACACTACCAATGTACATGGCTCTAATAAGCCCCCAAACAACACATAACACTACCAATGTACATGGCTCTAATAAGCCACCAAACACCACACCACACTACCAATGTACATGACTCTAATAAACCAGCAAACAACACATAACACTACCAATGTACATGGCTAATGTGATTAGAATCGTTTTCGTTTACCTCGACGAATAAAAAACTTACAATTAAACAGGATAAAAAACGTGGTATACTCACTTCTTTTTGACCAACAAGCTGGTTTTCGCACCAACACATCCAGCACTGACCAAATAGCGACACAAGGCATTATTCTTTAGAAGTCAGGAGAGTGGAACTCGCTTCTCTATGTCAAATCAATTTACTATAAAAGCCTTCGGCAGTGAGGATAGGAGGCAAATACTGTGGAGATTACTAAGATATTATAGGGTGCTACAGAAGATTACGGATAATTATCAAAAACATGAACGAAGCGATACACTGCCGAGTTGTCCATGGTCAGCAGGTGAGAAATGCTTTCCAGGTGAAGACTGGTGTGAGTAGAGGCTGCTCGCTGTCACGCTTTCTGTTCCTGTTAGCCATTGACTGGTGGATGAAAAACTTCTACACAGCTAAAAAAAGAAATGGGTTCCAATGTACCTTGTGGGATCAACTTGATGATCTCGACATTGTTGATGACCTTGCCCTCCTTGCACATACCCAGCAACAGATGCAGCAGGAAAGAAGCATTGTCGCAACCAATTCTGCTAGCATGTGTCCCAACATACACAAAGGGAAGAGTAAAATCTTTAGTGTTAATGCCATCAAGACATCAACCATCATTCTTGAAGGAGAAGATCTTGAGGAGTTGGACAGTTTTGTTTACCTTTGAAACGTGGTAGATAAATAATGGGGTACAGATGCAGAGGTCAAATTAAGGATTTAAAAAGCAAGAGCAACCTTCCAGAAACTCAAGAATGTTAGAGTTTTCATCAAATTAGGCAGCAAGTTAAATGTAGAGATTTTCAATACTATGGTGAAACCAGTGCTGCTATATGGAGTTGAGACATGGAGAACAACGGTTGTAAACATGACCAGATTACATTGCTACATTCACAATTGTCTTATAATGATTATCAAAATTTACTGGAAGGACAAAATGAGCAATCGGCAACTTTTGAGCGGACAAAACAGAAGACCATTGAGGAGAAGATTTTTCAAAAAGTGAAAGAGGAGGATTTGTCATACACTAAATAAAACCTATTTGTAATATATCAAGGCAAGCCCTGAAATTGAACCTACAGGGTAAACGGAAAATAGGCCGTCCAAGAAACGCTTGGCACCGAGAATTGGAGGCAGACATCAAGAGAATTGATACCGAATGGAAGATCCCGGAGAAACTGTCCCAGGACAGAGATGACTGGAGGTCTCTTGTAGGTGGCCTTTATCGTAGGAGGAAGTGCAGACACCGAAGATGACCGATGGATATCCCTCATAAACGAGAAAGCTCAACAACAAACTCAACAACTTGCTGGTAGTTTCTTTGTTTTTGATTGGTTGGGTCAATCTCCTTTTATGCAGTAACAAAATTCTTTATAATTATCGTACTTTGAAGCATGTCATACATAGATAATACTTGTGATTTTAATAGAACCGACGTGTGTGTATATTTGGTAAGACGTTACTTAAGAAATCGTTACAGTATAAGAGAGATGTCAAATTTGACATTTTTCACAAACTAATAATAATTTCTGTAACAAATTCTACAAAATATGATTAGTTATCTTAATATAAATTAGTATATTAACATTCAGTGTGATTTATTGATGAGATTTATTGACTTGATTTATTGACTTATCTATTGACGTTATTTATAGACAAGATTTAGTGTCTGATTTAAAGACATTATACGCCAGATAAAATGGCTTAACTACCCTAGAATATATATCCTTGTTTGCATTACATTATTTTTTATTTAATATAAGCCAATGTCTAAGGAGTCTAATGATGATAGAAATACATTATGACGACGACTGTAAATGAACAATTAGAAATCAAGACATAAGATTTTTATCTTCTACATTGATGGATGACACAATTTGTATACAAATATTCATAGTACAACAGCAATATTTTGAACTTAATATGTGAAGTAATTGTGTCTATAATTTGAACGTGAGGAAGAACAATGTATCTTGTGATATAATTTTATTGCAACATCTGATGCGCATTATTGTGTATTGCCAGTAATCGCTGCACCCAAATGCTCCGAGACAAATAAATGTTAATATTGTGTTATTCTTGTGAAAAAATAGGATAGAAGGCAATGAACTTAATCTATTTAATGTAATTTTAAATTGTTTTATACAATACTATACTGTTTGACATTTTTATAAACTTGTGTTAGAGGAAATTTATTAAAATATATTTTATTTTAGTAATTTTAAAAGGAAGTTGAAACAAAGGGACTTAAATTAAAAATTAACATATTAACTTTATGATTATTTATATTAACTTAAATTTTAAAATTAACTTACAATAGTTAACCCATATGTACGTTTAACTATATTTAGGCCATCATTGCTTCCTCCCCTATAGGAGTTCCGTTATGACAGTGGCATGCCACTGAACTCGATCCCTTATAACTAGGGATACAATATCATTCAAATGTCAGTATTTTAATCCCAACTAGTTAACACTAGCTTCGAAAAAAGCCTAAACGTGTCTCTATTTTATACTGTTTCTCACTTGAACTGTTACATTTATTGATACGAAAAGAAAATTAAAAAATTAATATCTTGAGGTAAATCTTTTTTAAAAAATCTGTCTTATTAACTGCATTAAGTTGATTGCCGTATTTTTATAAGTGGATATATGTGACTTAACATTACGCCATAAAATTAGTGTTACAATAACGTTCAAGTGTTATGATTTTAGTCCCAACCAGTTAACAATAAAATCAAAATAAGCCATAGCAATCTCTATTTTTTCCCCTTTTATATGTCCAAAGGTTCATAGCATGGACATAAAATCAACAAAATCTAAACTGAAATAGTTACTAATAATCTCAGAGGAATTAATTGACGATTAGTATTTAAAAATTTTTTTTTTTAACAATGTAGCCCAACCTTTGACATTTTTTTCATTACAAGTGACATTGTTATAAAAGAATTCATAGTACGAGCACTTAGCTATGAAGAAAGTTTGGTAAAGTTAAGTAGTTATCGACTACGATCATAATAAATCGATAAAAGACAAGTGTCATTTCTTTTATAAAATTATTGGATTATATGTACTTTAAAACTAACTGAATTCATGTCAAATGTTTTAGGGATGTACCCCATGCGGGGCTCGTGTCCCTACCACGTCTATACAGGGAAAGATCCTGCTTATTAACCATACTAAAGAGTTTTAAAAGCACTGGAATAAAACACTCATTTATTTTTCAATACAAATTTTTTAAGGGGACAAGGAAGTAATTATTTAGTCACGTGCCAGCTTGTGAAGCTCTCCGTGCTTACTGTGGCACGCGTGCCATAACTTCCTTATCACGTATCTAGAATGTAATTTTAAGTAATCTCAAAGTATATGAACATTCAATTAAGATTAAATTTATATGCGAAACGTTATTATTACTTCTTGGTCTAATGTAAACCATTCCTGATAATAAATGTAAATTTGGGCTTTGGAGACAACTATACTTTAATAAATTATTCGTTTGAGGTTTTAATGGATGAAATTAATTTAATCGATGAAATTCAATTAACATTAAAGAAAATTATTTGATAATAGCTTTTAAAATCTTTACTAGTAGTAAATATTTTTAGTTACATAATTTTACCTCGTTTTATTATTATTATTATTATTATTCAATAGAGGTGCATACGTTAACAAAACGGTTAACTTACTTATTTCTTGCATAGTGTTACGTCACAAAAGATAAGAGCCACTGAAATACAGAGACTTAAAATAATTTTTAAAATAATTAATTGCAAACAACTTATAAAAAATCATCAGATAAATTCATTGTTAAATCCCTTATATTACCTTCACCCCCTTGTCGTCGTCAGTAAGGCGGGGAAAAAAAAGTAAAAATGGATCCACTTCTCGTTATGTCATCGAGCTCTAACGTTACACATATACATGTGTCAACTAGCAAGGCATGTAACAAAATTTTAGATTAAATGAAAGTTTTGTATTTGAATTAGTGAACATTTAGTTTATCTCTATCTATTTCTATGTCGCCATCTTCTATTGTTTACTTCCACATGTTACTGGAGTTCTTTCCAACCACCTCCCCGCCGTTTTACAGCAATTGGAGTTCAGACACGTTTATCCATTAATAGTTTTTATTTCGTTGTGTTTTATATTTAACTTAATTAATATTTTAAGATCCTTCTCATAAATAAGGGATTTAAAGATCTTTTTACTGTTTTTTTAAATTATTGGTTGTCTAATTAAATATCTTATATTAATTTTTTACTGTTGTTTAAATTGTTGGTTGTCTAATTAAATCTCTTATATTAATTTTTTACTGTTGTTTAAATTGTTGGTTGTCTAATTACATCTCTTATATCAACTTTTTTTTACTGTTGTTTACTCTCCCCCATCCTCTTCAACCTCTTCCTAGAAAGAATTATGACTGATGTGCTCGAAGACCATGTCGGAACGGTCAGCATCGGAGGAAGGATCATAACTAACTTACGCTTCGCCGATGACATTGACGGCCTAGCTGGCAGCGAGGACGAACTAAAAGAACTCCTTGCAAAGCTAGAGAAGACGTCGAAGGCCTATGGCATGGAAATTAATGCAGAAAAGACCAAGGTCATGGCAAACAAGAATTTCATAAGTGAGATACGGATAAACGGTCAAAGACTCGAGGAGGTCCCTACCTTCAAATACCTAGGGGCTGTAATATCCGATGAAGGCTCAAAGCCAGAAATTCTTGCCAGAACGGCTCAAACAACTGCAGCACTAAGCAAACTGAAAAACATCTGGCAAAGCAAGAAGCTCTCCCTGAGACCAAAGATTCAACTAATGCGCTCTCTGGCGATGTCAGTCTTCCTCTATGGTTGTGAGGCTTGGACGCTCACCGCAGACCTCCAAAAAAGAATTAGTGCGCTTGAGATGAGATGTTTTCGAAAGGTGTTAAACATCTCCTACACAGCGCACATCACGAACGAAGCGGTCCGCGATAAAATAAGGGCTGTCATTGGCCCTTACGAGGACCTTCTCACCTCAATTAAAAAGAGGAAACTAAGGTGGTACGGACACGTGTCTAGATCTGGAGGTCTCTCTAAGACGATATTGCAAGGCACAGTCCAGGGAAGAAGGAAAAGAGGCAGACCAAGGAAGAGTTGGGAGGACAACCTCAAAGAGTGGACCGGCCTTTCATTTAGCGATTCCCAGAAGGCAGCTCAGAACCGTGACACCTGGCAGGAGTTAGTGCGCAGCTCAAAATGGTGCCCCAACGACCCAGCGTCGGGTTAAGGGACAGTTCAGTTCAGTTCAGTTAAATTGTTGGTTGTCTAATTAAATCTCTTATATTAACTTTTGCACTGTTATTTAAATTGTTGGCTGTCTAATTAAATCTCTTATATTAATTTTTTACTGCTGTTTAAATTTTTGGTTGTTTAATTAAATCTCTTATATTAACTTCAAAGTCTTAACATTGAAGGGCGTAAAAATACAATTAAAAAATGACGAAACATCCTTGATACTATCGAGCTGTAATTTTACATTTAAACTTGGAGCACATAGCAATGTTATTTATCAACGTTTCTTTTCGATCAAAGGTACTGAAATTAAATTAATTGCATAAAAAAACTAGTTAATGCAATATCTGAAATACCGATAGGGTAGACAATTTTAGGATGTTTATACACATGACAATAAGCCTGACTATTTATTATACAAATGTTCCCTAAACTGATCTCCAACATGACGACCTGTCTCGCCCACTTAGATTTTATTACACCTCCAGAAAATTATTGCATACATCACGTTGTAAACTGTCTCAACAACTCAGATTTTATTACACCTCTAATTGCTACCAAACAACACACCACACAACCAATGTACATGTCTATAATAAGCCACCAAACAACACACCACGCCACCAATGCACATGGCTATAATAAGCCACCAAACAACACACCACACTACCAATGTACATGACTCTAATAATTCACCAAAAACCACACCACACTACCAATGTACATGACTCTAATAAGCCACCTAACAACACACCACACTGCCAATGTACATGAATCCAATAAGCTACCCCCCCAAAAAAAAAAAAAAATCACAAAACCAATGTACATGACTCTAATTATCTACCAAACACCACATTATCAATGTACATGTATCTAATAAGCCACCAAACACCACACTACCAATGTACATGACTCTTTTAATCCACCAATCACCACACTGCCAATGTACATGACTCTAATAAGCCACCTAACACAACACTGCCAATGTAATACATATCTCTAATAAGCCACCAAACACCACACTACTAATGTTCATGATTCTAATAAGCCACCAAACACCACACTGCCAATGTATATTTTCTAATAAGCCACCAAACACCACACTGCCAATGTACATGACTCTAATAATCCACACAAAACCACACTGCCAATTTACATGTATCTAATAAGCCACCTAACACAACACTGCCAATTTAATACATATCTCGAATAAGCCACCAAACACCATATTGCCAATGCCAAATTGAGGTTTAGAAAAGCAAGAACCGCCTACTATCAACTAAAGAACTTCCTCCTTTTACCTATATTCTGTTTCCTTGTTCGTTTTTGTTTTTCTTTTCTTTTTTTTTATCAAATAGGCTCTATTATGTTTTAAGATAGATCTATATGTAATGTAAGTAATTATTTATGTTATTTTACTTTGTACTGATGAAGGCATGAGCCAACCGTTTACCATTATTCGTATTAGTTGATAATAAAGCTTAATTTTATTGTTTTCTTACACATATATTTTGTAATTTTTTTTAGTGTCAATCAACTTAGGAAGCAAATTAAAAGTAAGGATTTTTAATGATATGGTGAAACCATTGCTGCATTATGGAGTTGAGACATGGAGAACAACGGCTGTTAACCTGACCAGAATCGTTGAGACATAGAGAACAACGGCTGTTAACCTGACCAGAATCGTTGAGACATAGAGAACAACGGCTATTAACCTGACTAGAATCGAGTCCTTCATTAAAAATTGTCAAAGAAGGATTCTCAGAATTCACTGGCCGGACAAAATCAGCAACCGGAAACTGTTGAGCTGACGAAACCGAAGCACATTGAGGAAGAGATTATCAAAAGCGTTGTAGGTGGGTCGATCATACACTAAAAACTGCTTCTAATGTTATAAGGCAAGCCCTGAAATAGAACTAATAGGGTAAACGGAAAAGAGGCTGAGAATTGGATGCAGGCATCAAGAGAATTGGTCATACATGGAAGATTCTAGAGAAACTGGCCCCGGATAGAGATGCCTGGAGGTCTGGTGTAAGTTGCATACATCCTAGGATTAAGTGGAGATACCGAAGATGACCGGTGGATGTCCCTAATGAACGAGAAGGCGCAACAACAAACTCAACAACTTGCTTGTAGTTTCTTTGTTTTTGATTAGTGGGTTCAGTCTCCTTTTATGTAATAAACAAAATTCGTTGTAATTATTATACTTTGAAGCATGTCAAGCATAGATAATAATTGTGAATTCAATAGAACCGAAGTGTGTAAATATTTGGCAAAATGTTACTTTAGAAATCGTTACAGTATAAGAGAGATAACTCCCTATGTCAAATTGAAGTTTTTTACAAACTAATAATAATCTCTCTAACAAATTCTACAAAATATGATAAGTTATTTTAATTTTAATCGGCAAATGTACATTAAGTGTGTTTTATTGATGAGATTTATTGACTTGATTTAGGGACTATTGACGTTATTTAGTGTCTTATTTATAGACTTTACACGTCAGTTAAAATAACTTAGCTACCCTAGAATATACATCCTTGTTTGCAATACATAATTTTTTTATTAAACATGAGCCAATTTCTGAGAAGTCTGGTGTTGATAGAAATACAATATGGCGACAACTGTAAATGAACAATTAGCAATTAAGACTTAAGATTATTATCTTCAACATTGCTGGATGACACAATTTGTCTACACTTATTCAATGTACAAAAGCAATATTTTGAACTTAATCTTTGAAGTAATTGTGAATATAATTTGAAAGTCCAGGAAAAACACTTTATCGTGTGATATAATTTTATTGCAACACCTGATGCGCATTATTGTGTATTGTCAGTAATCGCTGCACCAAAATGCTCCGAGACAATTATATATTAACATTGTGTTGTTCTTGAGGAAAGTTAGGATAGAAGGCACGAAACTTAATCTTTTTAATACAATTTTAAATTTTATATACAATACTATACTGTTTGACATTTTTATAAACTTGTGTTAGTTTAATTGTTTAAAATATATTTTTTTTAAAGTGATGAAAAAGGAAGTTGAAACAGAGAGAGTTTAATAAAATTAATATATAGACTTTTTCATTGTTTATGCTTACGTAACTTTAAAGTTAACTTACAATGATTAACCTCTATGTATGTTTCACTGTATTTAGGAGGCAAGTTACACCCACTAGTTTTGAGTACATTTTTGCCAGTGGCATGCCACTGAAATCGATCCCTGTAATAAGGGATACAATAACATTCAAATGCCATGATTTTTGTTCAATTTTGCGAAGTCTCAGAGCCAGATTTTGCCGGCAGCAGTTACAAAAATCCCGAAATTGGCAAAAAATTCCCAAATGCATCAAAAACTTGGGAAAAAACCTGAAAAGTGGCAAATTAAATTAATTTAAATTTATTTTAATTACTTTTTACTTCCAAATTGAAAAATAATAAATATTTCTGCATTTTTAAGGCAATTCTTAATACAGTACTTTCAATTTTTATTTAATCTATACGTTTTTATTTAACAACTTGGATACAAAACCAAAATATAGATAAAACTTCTAAATTTTAACATTATGAAGTTTTAAACAAATTATTTGGATACTCCTGTAATTTACATTTGTCTGTGATTGTTAAAAATATTTTTTAATGAATGCTTTGAAATTTAATAATAAATCCATCATACATGGTTGCATAGATTGTTATATATTTAATAGTATTAATTATTTGGTCTTATATATGTAACAAACATTTTATGATGATTCAGGCTCAGACCAATTAATTATATTTTTTAATGGTAATACATTTACACAATCTAACCTTAAACTGTCGGTAAAAATGTTGGGAAAAACCTTGCCAAAATGTTAAGAAAAAAAACTAGATCCGAAATAAAAAACCTAGACACGCTAAAAATAAACAAACATTAAGTCAAAGAGCCTCCCGCCTCCCACCTTATCAAAACACAATTATTTCTTATTTGAAATTGATCATGTTTCAAATTATTTATTTTATTTTCATTCAAGAATGTATATAATTTTTTAATTTGGTTAATCTAAAAAAATTCCCATTTATTAGGCAAAATCCTTGAAAATTCCCTAATTCTCATTTCTCAAAATTTGGCTTAAATTCCCACGATAAGGGTATTTTCCCCGACTTCGCAAAACTGTTTTCGTTCCAACTGGTTAACACTAGTTTTGAAAAAAAGCCTAATCTTTTCTCTATTTCATACTGTTTCTCACTTTAACTGTTACATTTATTGATACAAACTAAATTATGAAATTATAATCTTAAGGTAAATCTTGTATAAATTTCTGTCTTTTTAACTGCATAAAGTTGATTGCCCTATTTTATAAGTGTATATATGTGGCATACATTTAAGTCATATAATTAGAGTTACAATAATGTTAACCTGCTATGATTATTGTCCCAACCAGTTAAAAGCCAATTCCGAATAAACCATAACAATGTCTCTATTTTATTCCAATGTATACATGCAATAATTCATAATATAGACATAGAGCAAACATAGTGAAAACTGAAATAGTTACTAATATTCTCAGAGGAAATAATTGACGATTAGTATTGTTAAAATAATTTTTTTAAACTGCAGCTCAAACTTTGACATCTTTTAATCACAAGCGATATTGTTATAAAATAATTCATAGTACCAGCACTTAGCAATGAAGAACAAAGTTTGGTAAAGTAAAGTAGTTATCGACTTAGATCATAATATATCTATAATAGACAAGTGACATTTGTTTTCTACAATTATTGGATGACATGTAGCTTAAAACTAACTGAATTCATGTCAAATGTTTTAGGGATGTAGGCCCTGCGGGACTCGTGTTGCGTCAACTTGTAACATAAAACTAACTGAATTCATGTCAAATGTTTTAGGTATGTGGGCCATGCGAGGCACCTGTTGCTACCACATGTAACATAAAACTAACTGAATTCATGTCAAATGTTTTAGGGATGTAGGCCATGCGGGGCTCGTGTTGCTACCACGTGTAACATAAAACTAAATGAATTCAGTTCAAATGTTTTAGGGATGTAGGCCATGCAGGGCTCGTTTTGCTACCACATGTAACATAGGACAACATGGGGCCGTTAGCACTAAACGTGCGGCAGTGGAAATATGTTTAAAATATAATAACCTGCTGTGGTAAATTTTTTCAATTTTTTAAAATACTTCATTATGTAAAGTTGTAAATAAAATATTGAATATTCATTGACACTTTTAAGCCCTTGTTATAGCGAAAGTAATTCAAACTCTAACAGCTGTAGCATTATCTTTAGTGCTTGTCGCTCATATACATACATTGTAGCTGATGAGGACAGGTTGTCACTTATATACATACATTGTAGCTGATGAGTGTAGGTTGTCACTCTTATACATACATTATAGCTGATGAGGGCAGGTTGTCACTCATACACATACATTGTAGCGGATGAGGGCATGTTGTCACTCATATACATACATTGTAGCTGATGAGTGCAGGTTGTCACTCATATACATACATTGTAGCTGATGAGGGCAGGTTGTCACTCATATACATACATTGTAGCTGATGAGGGCAGGTTGTCAGTCATATACACACATTGTAGATGATGAGGACAGGTTGTCACTCATATACATACATTGTAGCTCATAAGGGCTGGTTGTCACTCATATACAAACATTGAAGCTGATGAGGGCAGGTTGTCACTCATATACATACATTGTAGCTGATGAGGGCAGGTTGTCAGTCATATACATACATTGTAGCTGATGAGGACAGGTTGTCAGTCATATACACACATTGTAGCTGATGAGAGCAGGTTGTCAGTCATATACACACATTGTAGCTGATGAGGGCAGGTTGTCAGTCATATACATACATTGTAGCTAATGAGGGCAGGTTGTCAGTCATATACACACATTGTAGCTGATGAGGGCAGGTTGTCAATCATATACATACATTGTAGCTGATGACGGTAGGTAGTCACTCATATACATACATTGTAGCTGATGAGGGCAGGTTGTCACTCATATACATACATTGTAGCTGATATGGGCAGGTTGTCACTCATATACATACATTGTAGCTGATGAGGGCAGGTTGTCACTCATATACATACATTATAGCTGATGAGGGCAGGTTGTCACTCATATACATACATTGTAGCTGATGAGGGCAGGTTGTCACTCATAAACATACATTGTAGCTGATGAGGGCAGGTTGTCACTCATATACATACATTGTAGCTGATGAGGGCAGGTTGTCACTCATATACATTCATTGTAGCTGATGAAGGCAGGTTGTCACTCATATACATACATTTTAGCTGATGAGTGCAGGTTGTCACTCATATACATACATTGTAGCTGATGAGAGCAGGTTGTCACTCATATACATACATTGTAGCTGATGAGGGCAGGTTGTCACTCATATACATACATTGTAGCTGATGAGGGCAGCCCATGAACTCAGACCCTAATACTGACGCGCCAAATCCATTTGATGCGCACATTCGCTGTATCGTGCGTGTTCTGTGTAACAGTAAAAGAAATGATAAAATACCTGCTACGTTCTTTTCAGGCGTCCTCGAAGAGATATTGCTGGAATTCGTAGAAAGTTTTCAGGATTTCGACAAGATCTAAGAAATATGAGACTCATTGCTACTCCACATTTGGTTGAGACAGAGATTGGTCCAGTGTATGTCCAAATGGAACTGATCGAAATTTAAAAAATAAATAACGCACAGGTTGTGAAGAAATAAGGAGAGGAAATATCTACTGGAGACATGAATGTAGCTGTGGAGTATCCCAAGCGAAATAGCAAGAAACCCTCTAATGCTATTGTGAAGCACTAACATGTTTGAAGCGTTATTTTCATTAATTTCATTGAATTATCTCAAGAACAAATATCGAGCTCGACTGATATCTGGTGTAAGGAATAAGACAGATGATCTCCAGCGAGTGACCGGACATTCCGTGAACATCCAAGCGTAAGGCAACCACTAATATCTGAACTCTGGACTTCTAAGTTACATGGGTAGTGTTAATAAAACAGCTTATCATTTATTCATTTATTGTGTTCTCAGTGTATTAATGCCACTTAAAAATATCCTTATGTTGTGCGTGAGTGACATGATGTTAAGACACTGTTAGGTTTATATGACAATGTTCAATATAGTAGAACTATAAGAAAATATGAACTGATTTGTTTTTGTTTGTAATATAGCACTGTGTTTGCCTACAATACATCATGATGACGTCATTATTATATCGCGTGTACCATCATAAGAGCTCAACTCTTTGATTTTCAGTGAAAAATGTTTGGCGGTCGCAGATATAGTTTTTGTGTTGTTAAATTTCTTGTTTAATTTTATTGATGTGGCCGTAGATATAGTAATTTTTTTTTATATTGCCGTAGATATAGTAATTTTTTGTGTGGCCGTAGATATAGATCTAGTAATTTTTATTTTTTTTTAATACAGCCATCAATGACATAAATGTTACGCACCCCTGCTATAGGTTTTTAGTGGTACTTCGTTAAAAATAATTTGCAAGGTGTATATAACTCCTTGAACGTTTATTTTAATTCTTTTAACATTTTAATTATCATGAGAAAATGGTTTTTCATTTTTTTTAAAAATCAAATTGTGAAGAAAATGATGAAAAAATAATATTTGCCCCAATACTTTTCCACCTATTTTTTTGAAATAAGAAAAATATATTAAAACAACCACAAAACAACACATAGACATATATTGAATATGATGTAAATCAGATGTTGTTTTTTTTGTATTTTTTAAAAAATATCTTTCTAATTAAGGTGTAGTAAACTTTCTCTCAACTGGTGAAGGAAATAATTTTTTTTTTTGGTCACTAAATAAAATTAAGAAATGTATAATATGTGTGATAGGTTTGTTTTCTTATTATACATTTCTTAATTTTATTTAGTGACCAAAAAAAAAATTATTTAAAAAAATGGCACTCATGTGTGATAGGTTTGTTTTCTTGAGTGCCATTTTTTTAAAGTTTACTATTCTTAATAAACTTTGAGGCATACAAACCATTAAGCTGAAAGAAATAAATAAATTATGAAGTTATTTAAGTGAATTTTACGAATAACATCTACACCAATTTTTATCATTTTATCATAATAAAAATTTTATCAGCTCATTATTAAAATAAGAACAAACCAGACTATTATAAATGCCGTTATTTTAGGAGTTAATCATTTCTTCGCCCAAATAAGCATATGATGACAACCAGACTGACAATAGAAGATGACCCAATGCCCTGTCCAGTAGCAGTTACACAATGGTCAGTTATCATGTTCCAATATTGAAATGTTCATTATAATAGGCAGGGCTAAACAATACAAAAATACAAAATTCTAGTTATGTCTTGTTAAACGTATTTAATATGATACGTATCAATCGTAAATATATTTTTAAAAAGTTTTTTCAATGCAATGCGCACCTTAGTACGCGACAGGAAAAGTTCTTGAATAGAAAACACTTCACAAAACTATATTTAAAAAATTAACGTGATACGTAGAAATAAATAAAACAATTTATAAACTCAATAGTTCGATACATCTGAAACTTAGATACCTAATGTTATTTATTTGCATAAGTCTGTCTTCAAAAGTTTAGCTCGATAGCTTACGAGAAAATGGGATTAAAATTCAAGAATAGTAAAATCAATATATTTTGAGACTTTAACTAAAAATTTATTTTTCATCCAATTGTTGGTCGGGGAGGTGGGGTATATAATTAGTACTTACGCATGGGGGGAAGGGGGGTTGGGTCCCGAAAAATCCTTTTTTTTTGCGTACGTAAGGTATTTTGACATGGACTACGACATGACGAGACAACGAAATAAAATGGACATAAGCAGCTCACTACTGGTGTCATTATCTCCCGTTACCCTCAGATAGAACACAGAAATAAAATGGACATAAGCAGCTCACTATTGGTGTCATTATCTCCCGTTACCCTCAGATAGAACACAGAAATAAAATGGACATAAGCAGCTCACTATTGGTGTCATTATCTCCCGTTACCCTCAGATAGAACACAGAAATAAAATGGACATAAGCAGCTCACTATTGGTGTCATTATCTCCCGTTACCCTCAGATAGAACACAGAAATAAAATGGACATAAGCAGCTCACTATTGATGTCATTATCTCCCGTTACCCTCAGATAGAACACAGTAATAAAATTGACATAAGCAGCTCACTATTGGTGTCATTATCTCCCTTTACCCTCAGATAGAACACAGAAATAAAATGGACATAAGCAGCTCACTATTGGTGTCATTATCTCCCCTTACCCTCAGATAGAACACAGAAAAAAAATGGACATAAGCAGCTGACTATTGGTGTCATTATCTCCCCTTACACTCAGATAGAACATAGAAATAAAATGGACATAAGCAGCTGACTATTGGTGTCATTATCTCCCCTTACCCTCAGATAGAACACAGAGAATCAAGCTCAGGGTTCTCATTGATTTCACATTCTTGTAAAATAAAATATTTAATACTGTTTAATGTTAAATTCATTTTATTATTTTACTGTTATGTATTATGTAAGCATGCTTAAAAACAATTAACTTGAAACTATGAAATTAAAATAATCTAAAATACCTGTATAAACAATATACATTGACAAAATCCCTTCACATCTCCCCACACACATCATCAGCTCAGCTCAGCTCAGCTCCGCTACTGTTGTGTTGACTTGTGGTAATACCAACAAAAGACCGGCTTGGTAAGTAGACATAATTAATTTAAAATTAGAATATTAAAGCTTTGGAAATCCGTTTCTAAATTTTTTGTGAAGGGCACATAATCACACCTGTAATTTACAATGGCAACTGCTAGCATCACCCTTAACATTAAACCCACTACGTTTAACAAACCAGGCACGATACTGCTCATCTTGTCTGGCCCCACGGCATACGATCTGCCAATTGAGGTGATTTTGAGTGAGCTAGAGGCCCATTTTAACTTAAAATGGGACCAGATAGAGGCTTTGTACAATCTGGAATCACCCACGCGGTGGTTCCTTAACTTGGAGGAGGCGGCCATGGCGGAGCACTACGCTAGGCTCCACCAGGTCGAGATTGGGGATCTGGAGACTCAGGGCTTCGTTGGTCTACTCGTCCACGAGGACAAGGTATACACGAAGATATTCTTGAACTGGGTCCCCACCATGATAGGTGAGAAAGGGGTGTCTGAGATAGCTCAACACCTCGCGGCACCAAGCACCCCAATCAGAATACAAAGGCACCCCTACAATGCCTCCAAGTGGGCCATATTTATAACACCCGGCAGGGAGATTCCGCACTACCTCCTGGTAAACGCCGGAGTGTTTAAGCAACACAAGATATGGGTTCAGATCCCTGGACGCCGTGCAAAGTGCTTCCACTGTGAAAGCACACAGCACTGGTCTAACCAGTGTGAAAGGAGAAGAGCTCAACCTAAGCAAACGGAAACAACAAAACCGGCATCAGCCTCGACATCAACTTCAGACAGAAGCTATGCCGTTGCTACCAGCGGGAAACCCACTACTGGCCCTGCACCTGTAACCTCACCCCCACCCAAGACATCCTCATCCACGGGAGGGAAGAAAAAATCACAGGAAGGAAAGCAACAGAAGAAGGCAGAACAAAAGAAACAACAACAAGAAGAACGAAAAGAATCTCCACGGAATACAGGTCGCGAGACAGTAGTGGAGGAAGAAAACCAGGAGGAGGATGGTTTTCAAACGGTAGTAAGGAGGAGGAGTCTATCGTCCTCCCCGGCTAGATCCACCTCCTACAAGCGACAGAACAGCAACAACAACTTAGAGCAGTCCAGAAGGAAACAACTTAGGAGCGACATGAACAGGAACTTCAACCGACAGTTTTAATTTTAAACAAACCCACCATAACACACCACACACACACCACCAGTTAGACACACAAAAATGGCAGACAACACGCTCACCATAATCTCCCTCAACATTAGGGGATGCAGAACAAAGGGAGACTGCATCATTAAACTTGTTAAAGAGCACACACCAGATTTTATTTTTATTCAGGAAACTAACATACACTCGGAACACGACGCCAATACATACACCACCAGCTTAGGCTTTAAACACACCCACGCACATTACAGCTACGGGGATAAACGCCTAGGACAAGGAACAGCCATCATATCAACATCAGACCGATGGCAGGTCACGAACAAAGGAAACGACAACGAAGGACGGATAACCACAGTCAAGATCACAAACAACAACAAAAA
>MUZC01000624.1:97718-115788 GCA_002072015.1 Radix auricularia | reverse complement strand
CCATAAGACTTATAGATTTGTTATAATAATATTATGTAAACAGGGTATGAGTGAGAGTACCATCAGGCTTATAGATTAGTTATAATAATATTATGTAAACAGGGTATGAGTGAGAGTACCATCAGGCTTATAGATTAGTTATAATAATATTATGTAAACAGGGTATGAGTGAGAGTACCATCAGGCTTATAGATTAGTTATAATAATATTATGTAAACAGGGTATGAGTGAGAGTACCATCAGGCTTATAGATTAGTTATAATAATATTATGTAAACAGGGTATGAGTGAGAGTACCATCAGGCTTATAGATTAGTTATAATAATATTATGTAAACAGGGTATGAGTGAGAGTACCATCAGGCTTATAGATTAGTTATAATAATATTATGTAAACAGGGTATGAGTGAGAGTACCATCAGGCTTATAGATTAGTTATAATAATATTATGTAAACAGGGTATGAGTGAGAGTACCATCAGGCTTATAGATTAGTTATAATAATATTATGTAAACAGGGTATGAGTGAGAGTACCACCAGGCTTATAGATTAGTTATAATAATATTATGTAAACAGGGTATGAGTGAGAGTACCATCAGGCTTATAGATTAGTTATAATAATATTATGTAAACAGGGTATGAGTGAGAGTACCATCAGGCTTATAGACTAGTGATGAATAATAGCATGTAAAGGGGGAATGTGTGAGCCTGACAGAACGTAACAAAACAAAATTTCTAAATGACCAAGGATATGTATTTTCATTTTCACTAACTTTAGAACAAATAACTTAGAACAGTGTGTTGTTTAAATTGTAGGTTTGATAATCAAATCGTATATTGCTACATGATTCTTTAAAAATAATAGATTGATCAGTATATTAACGCTAACTTTGAACTATCTCAATTAGTTAATCAATGCAATGTGTTTAAAAAGTAGCTAATGTCATACGTTTCCGTGCCAATCTTACAAAGACCTGGATTTATCTCAGCATTATTGATGTTATATGAAAAGATTTGTTTATGTTAACAAGCACCAGCTATTATAGGATTAGGTCAAATTGTAAAACTTTTACTCGACTTACAATTGTCTTGTTTTATTGTAAAACTTTTACACGACTTACAATTGTCTTGTTTTATTGTAAAACTTTTACACGACTTACAATTGTCTGGTTTTATTGTAAAACTTTTACATGACTTACAATTGTCTTGTTTTATTATAAAACCTTTACACAACTTACAATTGTCTTGTTTTATTGTACAACTTTTACACGACTTACAATTGTCTGGTTTTATTGTAAAACTTTTACACGACTTACAATTGTCTTGTTTTATTGTAAAACTTTTACATGACTTACAATTGTCTTGTTTTATTGTCAAACTTTTACTCGACTTACAATTGTCTTGTTTTATTGTAAAACTTTTACTCGACTTACAATTGTCTTGTTTTATTGTAAAACCTTTACACGACTTACAATTGTCTTGTTTTATTGTCAAACTTTTACACGACTTACAATTGTCTTGTTTTATTGTAAAACTTTTACACAACTTACAATTGCCTTGTTTTATTGTAACACTTTTACATGACTTACAATTGTCTTGTTTTATTGTAACACTTTTACACGACTTACAATTGTCTTGTTTTATTGTAAAACATTTAAATAACTTACAATTGTCTTGTTTTATTGTAAAACTTTTACACGACTTATAATTGTCTTGTTTTATTGTAAAACTTTTACACAACTTACAATTGTCTTGTTTTATTGTAAAACATTTAAATAACTTACAAATGTCTTATTTTATTGTAAATTTTTTACACGACTTACAATTGTCTTGTTTTATTATAAAACTTTTACACGACTTACAATTGTCTTGTTTTATTGTAAAACTTTTACACGACTTACAATTGTCTTGTTTTATTTTAAAACTTTTACACGACTTACATTTGTCTTGTTTTATTGTAAAACTTTTACGCCACTTACAATTGTCTTGTTTTATTGTAAAACTTTTACATGACTTACAATTGTCTTGTTTTATTGCAAAACTTTTACCCGACTTACAATTGTCTTATTTTATTGTATAACTTTTACACGACTTACAATTGTCTTATTTTATTGTAAAACTTTTACGCGACTTACAATTGTCTTGTTTTATTGTAAAACTATTACACGACTTACAATTGTCTTGTTTTATTGTCAAACTTTTACACGACTTACAATTGTCTTGTTTTATTGTCAAACTTTTACACGACTTACAATTGTCTTGTTTTATTGTAGAACTTTTACACGACTTACAATTGTCTTTTTTTATTGTAAAACTTTTACACGACTTACAATTGTCTTGTTTTATTGTAAAACTTGTACACGACTTACATTTGTCTTGTTTTATTGTAAAACCTTTACACGACTTACAATTGTCTTGTTTTATTGTAAAACTTTTACACGACTTACAATAGTCTGGTTGTATTAACTTGATAAACAATATTCTAAATCTTGTTCTGGTCTGACGGAATTTATAAAATGCGTTTTTTATCCTTCTGTCCTAGGTTTGTATTAGATTATCTTTGTCTTTTATCGCCAATAAAACTTTAATTATCGCTAAGCATGATGAAAGGAGCCCTCTATAAATGTCGTCACATGTCTAAGGGGGGGGGGGAGCGGGGTTAACCATTTGTGAGAATGTGCGATGGTTGATTAGGAGGGTCTTAAGGTAGTGTGACGTCACTTATAAACCATTATATTGATTGCCCTAGTTGCGATAAGAAATATATTGCATATTTAGAGTAAGCACATATTTAATCGTCGAAATGATATGTGAATAACGCTTATTTTGAAATAGTAATGACGGGTTTTAGGTTTCAAAGCTTTGTGACGTCATATTAGAGAGGTTTTATAATGTTGTGATTAATGTGACTAGAAAAGGGAGGGGGGACAAATATGGACATAAATTAAGTAAAGTCATTTCTAGATAAATAAATGTGTTTATCTTCATAAAACGGAATCAAGCCATTTCTATATTTGACTAAACTTTACAAATCGCTGATGGAATAGAAACAGTGTGGTAGACAGAAAACCTCCCTGGGGAACTCCATTTGTGTCGTAGCTGTGTTGCTTCTTTGTCCAGGAATCTTGACTAGACCTTTGCGATTATTGAAATATTATGTAATCCAGTTTAACATTCGATGTAATACCTCCGTATTTTGTAGCTCCAGACCTTTTCAAATTCTTTTTCTAAGTCAACCAAGTCGACGGAATTTCTTATCCTCAAAGCTATCTTCTATTTCTTGGGCTAGGTAAGCTATTTGATATTCTATTGATATGCATTTTCTGAAATCTGCCTGTTCATCTGATAGTAAGTAGTATGAAATAGATAAACTTTGAGATGAATTGAGATGGCGTTTATAGATTTGCAAGCCCTCAGTAGTAAAAAAATATCTTCGTTATTCATTTACAGGTTGAACTGTAGTCATAGTTATATAAGATCTATTAATTGGGAGATAAATCGATTCAAATTGGACATCTTAAAATACTCTTTTACTTAAATGTACAAAATATACACCAGTCTATTTAAAATTATATGTGTTATTCTCTTTAGTTATATGTCTACACATATCTCGCTCTTTTTCTGTGTCTTATTATCTTTATTTATATGTCTATACATGTTTCGCACTATTTCTCTTGGAAACCGTTGTGAACTTGTTTTCTTTAAATGCATGTATTCTGATAATTTATGGTAAAATTTTGCACAAAGAGCTAAATTTCATAAAGAGACTTATTTTTGAAAATTGCTTTTGTTTTAAAGATAAATCTAATACACGCTCATAGAAAGTCAGTTCAGAAAGACTAGAAAAAATGACAAATTTTCGACAGTTAAATTAAGTCCACAGAAATTGGTCGGAAGTGTTGAAAGTATCACAAAACCCCTTCATAAAGGAAGATATCTCTCAAAATGTGTGCATTCTCAGAAGAGTCAAAGTTGAAAAAAAAACCTATTGAAATAATTGTTGATAAACACTCAAGTATTATGTAAGCTGTTTAAAAAATTCATCTGTTAAAGGTTTTGTTAATGTAGCACGATATAGTCTTATACCGGTGTGTTTTTTTAAAAGTTCAAATTATTGTAAAGGGCTGCACTTAAACTTTTTTAAAAAATGTGTTCAAATTAGGCATGCTAAAGTTTTTTTCTCATTTCTTTTCAACGATCTAGAAATGTCTTTAATGTTATTATATGCGAACTTAATAGTGCGCTCGCAAGAAGCCTGGGATCGAGGAATAAAATATTGTTGATGTATACTATCAACAAATTCCTCTCCTGACCTTGAAGGAAGTCGGGGCACCCACTAGATCTATCAAGCCCTTAATAAGCTCAAGGACAATTCGTCATGGGATATACTTCCTTCGCAGAAATTGACGGTGATTATTAAAACATGGAAGATAAAATATAAAAATGTGTTCATTATTAACATATTATAAAACTTTATAAACGGTTTTCACATTTTCAGAAAGAAAAGTGTAGACCCTATAATAACTTATTTTAAAACAATTTTAGGTCATGATTATTCCATATGTTTAAATGTTTATTTCCAATGCAGATGTATTGTAGGAATATCTTGAATGCTTTGTTACAAAATTTAGAAATTAGAAAGACAAGAACAAATAACTAGTAGTAAACTACCCATCTAGACAAACATCTAGTAGTGAACTACCCATCTAAACAAACATCTAGTAGTAAACTACCCATCTAACTAAACATCTAGTAGTAAACTACCCATCTTAACAAACATCTAGTAGTAAATTACCCATCTAAACAAACATCTAGTAGTAAACTACCCATCTAAACAAACATCTAATAGTAACCTACCCATCTAAACAAACATCTAGTAGTAATTTAACCATCTAAACGAACATCTAGTAGTTAACTACCCATCTAAACAAACATCTAGTAGTAAACTACCCATCTAAACAAACATCTAGTAGTAAACTACCCATCTAAACAAACATCTAGTAGTAAACTACCCATCTAAACCAACATCTAGTAAATAAGCTACCCATCTAAACAAACATCTAGTAGTAAACTACCCATCTAAACAAACATCGAGTCCTGACCTACCGATCTCAATAGAAATATACTCCTAAAGTATTCGATCCCAAAGGACGATCAGTACTAAGCTACCTATCGCACAAAATTGCTTTGCAAGGTAAGAGCTAAAACTTATTTATCATTTTAATAGTTTAACATACTTAACTCAACAAAAAAGTCAACGTCCAAAAAGTAATTAGAAAACTAGCATCACTGCTAAAGATGCAATTAAATTGTTAGTCTTTAGGACTTGTTTAAAATATAAGTCCAAAACACTGACGTTAACATAATAATATTTACAACCAGCTGTATTTAGACTCCTAGACCTTGGTCTATTCCGTTATTGTATGTAATGTTTTAGGAAATTTGATGCACTCCACCGACCAGGAAGATTGATGTCTGTAGTCAGGCCACTACGCCTTTATGTATATATAATTATGTCTATGGATAATTGTTCATCTTTGCACATAGCAATTTAGCACATTCCATTTAAGTGTAAGATATGATCATATTGAAAAGTGAAATGGTTCATATGGACTTAAAATATAAAAAAAAAATAGTGTACTATTACAAAAGTAATCAGTTCCAAGTGTTATTGCAATCACAAAAATTATTTCCACCCTTACAGACAAACACGTGTATCGTCCATTTCCAAAGTTTTTATTTTCCTACAAGTGAGCAAAACACATTCTTATGCTAATTACTGTGGTTTTATGGCAGAGCGCTCGACAGGCATACCTATAGTCACGGGTTCGAATCCATGCAAAGTCAAGGATTTGTTCCCCGGGCCTAGGACATCCTTGAGTCACCCAGCTTCTAATGGGTACCTAACACTAGTTAGTTGGCTGGGTAATGTCCTTGAGTCACCCAGCTTCTAATGGGTACCTAACACTAGTTAGGTGACTGGATAATGTCCTTGAGTCACCCAGCTTCTAATGGGTACCTAACACTAGCTAGGTGGCTGGATAATGTCCTTGAGTCACCCAGCTTCTAATGGGTACCTAACACTAGTTAGGTGGTTAAATAATGTCCTTGAGTCACCCAGCTTCGAATGGGTACCTAACACTAGTTAGGTGGTTGAATAATGTCCTTGAGTCACTCAGCTTCTAATGGGTATCTAACACTAGTTAGGTGGTTGAATAATGTCCTTGAGTCACCCAGCTTCGAATGGGTACCTAACACTAGTTAGGTGGCTGGATAATGTCCTTGAGTCACCCAGCTTCTAATGGGTACCTAACACTAGTTAGATGGCTGGATAATGTCCTTGAGTCACCCAGCTTCTAATGGGTACCTAAAACTAGTTAGCTGGCTGGATAATGTCCTTGAGTCACCCAGCTTCTAATGGGTACCTAACACTAGTTAGGTGACTGGATAATGTCCTTGAGTCACCCAGCTTCTAATGGGTACCTAACTCTGGTTAGGTGCCTGGATAATGTCCTTGAGTCACCCAGCTTCTAATGGGTACCTAACACTGGTTAGGTTCCTGGATAATGTCCTTGAGTCACCCAGCTTCTAATGGGTACCTAACACTGGTTAGGTGGCTGGAAAATGTCCTTTAGCCACCCAGCTTCAAATGGGTACCTAACACTAGTTCGGTGGCTGGATAATGTCCTTGAGTCTACCAGCTTCGAATGGGTACCTAACACTAGTTAGGTTGCTGGATAATGCGTGGAATACTCCTAGAAGTGTCCTGTGAAAACTGCATCACTTACCAACAGATCAGCCGTCATGGTCTGTGGACGACATTATTTTCTGATTATGTGTCAAGATTTGGTTGTATATATACATCACATCACAAAATAGTTTGGTATGTAAGGCTACCCTTAAATTGGTTGTATATATACAACACATCACAAAATAGTTTGGCCTGAAAGGCAACCCTTAAATTGGTTGCGTATATACATCACATCATAAAATAGTTTGGTATGTGAAGTTGCCCTTAAAATGGTTGTATATATACATCACATCACAAAATAGTTTGGCCTGTAAGGCAACCCTTAAATTGGTTGCATATATACATAACATCATAAAATAGTTTGGTATGTAAAGCTACCCTTAAATTGGTTGTATATATACATCACATCACAAAATAGTTTGGTATGTAGGGATACCCTTAAATTGGTTGCATATATACATCACATTACAAAATAGTTTGGCCTGTAAGGCAACCCTTAAATTGGTTGCATATATACATAACATCATAAAATAGTTTGGTGTGTAAAGCTACCCTTAAATTGGTTGTATATATACATCACATCACAAAATAGTTTGGTATGTAGGGCTACCCTTAAATTGGTTGTATATATACATCACATCACAAAATAGTTTGGCATGTAATTCTTCCCTTAACTGAATGTTTATATAATTTGATTTTTTAAAAAATGTACGTTCTAGATCAGTTGACTGACACAGTTAGCAAGCATCGCTTCATTAGCCGGCACGCGACTAAAATTGTATTTCCTTAATAAAATTTTTTTTTTTAAAAAAAAAAAAAAAAAAAAAAAAAAAAAACATTAATTAAATATCAATTATAGTTATAACCCAGTGCTTCTAAAACTTTATAGTATTGTTGACCAGCAGCAATATTTTGGTCATTGCCCAAGGAACTGGTGCATTCTTTAGGTAGCGACACGAGCCCCGCATGGCCTACATCCAAAAAACATTTTACATGAATTTCATTAGTTTTATGCCACATGTCATCCAACAATATTAAAATTGAATAGTCGCTTGAATTTTACTTGTCTTCAGAGATTTTTATGTTCGTAGTCAGTAAATAGTTTACTTTACCAAACTATGTTCTTTATGTTCGTAGTCAGTAACTAGTTTACTTTACCAAACTATGTTCTTTATGATCGTAGTCAGTAACTTGTTTACTTTACCAAACTATGTTCTTTATGATCGTAGTCGGTAGCTAGTTTACTTTACCTAACTATGTTCTTTATGATCGTAGTCGGTAACTAGTTTACTTTAACAAACTTTGTTCTTTATCACTAAGTGCTGGTACGATGACATCTTTTATAAAACTTCCGCGTTAGATTAAAATAAGTCACATATTGGGATACATTTTCATCAATCAATTGTTTTAAAAAACTAATCGTCAAATATTTTAATTATGATTAATTTAGGAACTAAATTAAATTATGTTGATTATATTTTTATTATTTCTTTCCAATAGTGTTGATCACTATAAATTGAAACATAGCATAAAATAGAGACAAGGTTTTGATTTTCATATTTAGTGATAAACACATGGGCCGAATATTTATTGCATGTTTAAGTTATTTTATCCCTAATTAAAGGGATCGAGTTCAGTGGCATGCCACTTAAATAATAAATGCCTATAAGTAACATCACATTTAGGGAGTTGTATTGATATAGTTAAATATAAAGATAAGTGAACCTCTTTATGTTGATTTTAAAGTTTACGTATGTATAAATAAATGTAATAGTTAGATTGTGTTATTTATTTTTATTTGTTTGGTGTAAACTACATTTAATTTACGAAAAAGTAAATTAAAAAAAAAATTAACTAACACAATTTTATATTAATGTCTCACGCTATTTTAAATAAAATTAAAAAATTACTTTAAAAAAATACAATTCTTATCTTATTACCCTTATTTTTTTACAGAGTAACATAATTTAAACATATTTTGAATTTGAGCTTTTCGGTGCAGCGATTACGAGCAATACACAAAAATGCGCATCAGAAGTTGCGATGAAATTCAATTTTAAGATAATGTAATTTTTCTCACTTACAAATTGCAGACACAATTTCTACACACATTTAGTTTAAAATATTGCTGTTGAACTATGAATATTTGTATACAAATTGGATTTCCCGTAAACTCGGCACCAAGAAAAAAAATTAGATCTAATGACTTATTACATTGAAAAATATATTTGATAGACCAAACTGGTAGCATAAATGATTTTAAATACCTCACTTTTACACAGACATCTTTTTAAGTTTAAAAGTTTCAAATCTAATGAGAATAATAAGTATTTGTGTATTGCTTAAATAATTCTTTGAACTACTTATCTTCATACCAATAATGTGACAAAACTCTCTAAATCTGTGTGCCCTATTTATCTTTATTCAAATATTATGATACAACTCTCTAAATCTGTGTGCTCCATTTATCTTCAGACAATAATGTGACAAAACTTTCAAATTCTGTATGACCTATTTATCTTTGTGCAAATAATGTGACACAATTCTCTAAATATGTGTTTCCTATTTATCTTCATACACATAATGTGACACAATTTTCTAAATCTGTGTGCCCTATTTAGCTTCCGTGCCAAAATATAAAAAAAAATTAATGATATATTTCTAAGAAAAATTTTCAATAGACATATAAAAGACTGTGTTTATTCTCTACCAACTAAATAAGAAAATATAAAATTGTGAGTTGAGTGTTTCTACAAAATGGTTTTACTTTGTAGTTGACATACTATTTACTCGTTACAACCTGACTGTTGTTTTTAACTGTGTAGGTGACATTCTGTTTACTTGTAGCAACTTGACTGTTGTTTGTAACTGTGTATGTGACGTTCTGTTGATTGTAACAACTTGACTGTTTTTAATGAAATCGTTACGTCACATCCACTGGAAGAATATAGACATTCAACATGATAATTGACCATTGTGTAACCGCTGCTGGACAGGTCATTTTGGTCATCTGCTATTGTCAGTGTGGTTGTCATGATATCCTAATTTGGGCGAAGAAATGAATAACTCCCAAAATAACGGCATTAATAATAGTATGGTTTTGTTCTTAATTAAATAATGGGATTACATATTTTTGGTCATGATAAAATGATAAAAATGGGGGCGGGGGGGGGGAACCTATACTGCATATTCGAATACATACCATTTAGATCTATAGTTTATTTTATTTCTTTGTTTCGGCTTTATGGTTTTTATGCTGCAATGTGAATGTGTAGAATAGTAAACTTTTAAAATTGGTACTCATATGTGATATTTTTTTAAAAAATAATATATAACAAATGTATTGTTTATTTTTATAATTTACATTTACTGACCTAAACAATTATTAACTGAAATAGTTTACAGAAAGTTTACTACACCGAACGTAAGACTGATATTTAAAACAAAACTCCAACAAAAAAAAAGCTGTTTTACATCACTTAAGATTTGTGTTTGTGTGTTGTTTTGTAGTTGTTGTTTTATTTTTTTTTTCTTATTTAAAAAAGAATCATAACGGTGGAAAGGTAATAAGACAAAAATTATTCTTTAAATTATTTTCTTTACAATTCTTTATTTTAAAAAAAAAAAATAAAAAACAAACACAATAACTCGTGAAAAAAAATTTTTTTAAAGAATTAAAATGATAAAATTATGTACAACTTATAAGTTACTTCAACTAAGTACCACTAAAACATCCTAAAACAGGAGTGCGCAAGAAAGAAAATTACAATATCTACGGCCGAATTTAAAAAACATTACCCATATATACAGCCGCATAAAAGAATTAATTTAACAGAAATAAAAACAATTACTATATCGACTACCACCCATTTATTTACCCTGAAAATTAAAATAAGTTGAGCTCTTTTGATAGTCAACGAGATATAATAATGACGTCATCATAATGTATTGTAGACAAGTACTGTACCTTATTAGAAACAAAAACATATCAGTTTATATTTTCTTATATTTCTACTATATTGAACATTGTCATATAAACCAAACAGTGTCCTAACATCATGTCACTCACGTACAACATAAGGATATTTTTAAGTGCCATTAGTACATTGAGAACACAACAACTGAATAAGATTTAGTCTGTTTTATTAACACTGCCCATGTAAATTAAAAGTCCAGAGTTCATATATTAGTGGCTGCCTTGCACTTGGATGTTCACGGAATGTCCGGTCACTCGCTGGAGATCATCTGTCTTATTCCTTACACCAGATTGGTTTCTATCAGTCGAGCTCGATATTTGTTCTAGAGATAATTCAATGAAAATAATGAAAATGACGCTTCAAACATGTTAGTGATTCACAATAGCATTAGAGGGTTTCTTGCTATTTCACTTGGGACACTCCACAGCTACATTCATGTCTCCAGGAGATATTTCCTCTCCTTATTTCTTCACAACCTGTGCGTTATTTTTGTTTTAAATTTCGATCAGTTCCATTTGGACATACACCGGACCAATCTCTGTCTCAACCAAATGTGGAGAAGCAATAAATGTCATATTTTTTAAAGATGTTGTCGAAATGTCTACGAATTCCAGCAATATCGCTTTGAGGACGACTGAAAAGAAAGTAGCAGGAATTTCATCTTTTCTTATACGGTTACACAGAACAAGCACGATACAGCGAATGTGCGCAACATATGGTTTTGGAGCGCGTAAGTATTAGGGTCTCAGTTTATGGCCTGAGTTCATCAGCTACAATGTATTTATATGAGTGACAACCTACCCTCATCAGCTACAATGTATGTATATGAGTTACAACCTGCCCTCATTAGTTACAATGTATGTATATGAGTGACAACCTACCCTCATCAGTTACTATGTATTTATATGAGTGACAACCTACCCTCATTAGCTACAATGTATGTATATGAGTGACAACCTGCCCTCATTAGCTACAATGTATGTATATGAGTGACAACCTACCCTCATCAGCTACTATGTATTTATATGAGTGACAACCTGCCCTCATCAGCTACAATGTATGTATATGAGTGACAACCTGCCCTCATCAGCTACAATGTATGTATATGAGTGACAACCTGCCCTCATCAGCTACAATGTATGTATATTAGTGACAACCTGCCCTCATCAGCTACATGTATGTATATGTGTGACAACCTGCCCTCATCAGCTACAATGTATATATATGAGTGACAACCTGCCCTCATTAGCTACAATGTATGTATATGAGTGACAACCTACCCTCATCAGCTACAATGTATGTATATGAGTGACAACCTGCCCTCATCAGCTACTATTTATTTATATGAGTGACAACCTGCCCTCATCAGCTACAATGTATGTATATGAGTGACAACCTGCCCTTATTAGCTACAATGTATGTATAAGATTGACAACCTGCCCTCATTAGCTACAATGTATGTATATGATTGACAACTTGCCCTCATCAGCTACAATGTATGTATATGAGTGACAACCTGCCCTCATCAGCTACTATGTATGTAAACGAGAGACAACCTGCCCTCATCACCTACAATGTATGTATATGAGTGACAAGCACTGCAAATAACATTACATCTGTCGAAGTTGTTATTACTCTCGCTATAACAAGGGCTTAAGGGTTTCAATGAATATTTAATATTTCATTTACAACTTTAAATAATAAAGTAAAAAATTGGAAATAATTGACCCCGCAGATTATTATAATTTGAACATATTTCCAAGACCGCACCTTTCTTGCCTACGGTCGCAAACTCTCCTATTGGAGCACTTTTAGAGCCTACGGCAGCATGTCCTTCTATTGCCGCACCTTTCGTGCCTACGGCCGCATGCGGTTCGATGGCATCATATTTCGTGCCAACTGCCGCATGCGGTCAAAAGGCCACAATTTTAGTGCATACGGTCACCAGCTGTCCTTTTGCCTCCCTTTTCGTTCCCACGGGCGCATGACTTTCTATTGGCACACTTTTCGTGCCCAGGGCCGCATGCCCTCCTATTGTCACACTTTTCGTGCCCACGGCCACATGCCTTCCTTTTGGCACACTTTTCGTGCCCACGGTCTCATGCAGTCCTTTTGGCACACTTTTCGTGCCCACGGTCTCATGCCCTCCTATTGTCTACCTTTTCGTTCCCACGGTCTCATGCCCTCCTATTGGCACACATTTCGTGCTTACGGCCGCATGCCCTCCTATTGCCTCCTTTGTCGTGCCCACGGTCTCATGCCCTCCTTTTGGCAGACTTTTCGTTCCCACGGCCGCATGCCACCCTGTTGCCTCCCTTTTCGTGCCCACGGCCGCATGCCCTCCTATTGGCACAATTTTCGTGCCCACGGCTGCATGCCCTCCTATTGCCTCCCTTGTCGTGCCCACGGCCGCATGCCCTCCTATTGCCTCCCTTGTCGTGCCTATGGCCGCATGCGGTTCAAAGGCCACAAGTCACACACCCCTGCCCAATAGCTACTGGCTAGAGAAATAAAGAAAGATTTATTTTATTAAGAGTTACAATCGTTAAAATGAAAGTCAAATAATTTTGTTTTCAGTTTTTTTTTTTTTTTTTTTTTTTTTTTGACAAAGAAATACTTCGTGAACTGGATCTTTGAAATTGATTTAGTTTACAGTTCACCTTACAAGACTCAAACAAAAATTTCTTGACACATATCTGTAATAGAATGCCTTGCCATAGTTTTTGCTGTGGTTAAAGGCTTTTTGGCATGTGTAACATGTACAGCCACAAAAAATGATGCTTTTAAAGTAATTTCATTATTACTGTTTCCTTGTCGTATCGTGTCGGTCGTGTATCAAGTCAAATTTGTTGCATACAAATTTTAGAATGTTTTCTCTGAAAAATCAATTTGATTAGTTTTAAGCTATCTTCGGGAGTTTTCTGGGTAAATCTTTTCATTTCCAAGATATTTCTTGCATATTACACTTGATGGATAGATTTGATCACTTAATATGACGCATATAAACCCCAAGAGCAAATACTCTTCATCCTACAGTCATATGGGAGATCGTCGTTTTGTATCTGAAACTTCATTTGTTTCACACACAGATTGTGAGAATGAGTTTGATGAATCATCATTGTTGTCACATGTTCCGTTGTGTTTTCGTGTTTCACACACGGATTGTGGGAATAAGTTTGAGGAATCATTATTGTCGTCACATGTTCCGATGTGTTCTTGTTTCCCACACACATTGTGAGAATAAGTTTGAGGAATCATTATTGTCGTCACATGTTCCGTTGTGTTCTTATTTCACACAAAGATTGTGAGAATGAGTTTGAGGAATCATCATTGTTGTCACATGTTCCGTTGTGTTCTTGTTTGACACACACACATTGTGAGAATGAGTTTGAGGAATAATCATTGTTGTCACATGTTCCGTTGTGTTCTTGTTTGACAAACAGATTGTGAGAATGAGTTTGAGGAATAATCATTGTTGTCACATGTTCCGTTGTGTTTTTGTTTCACACACATATTTTAGAATGAGTTTGAGGAATCATCATTGTTGTCACATGTTCCGTTGTGTTCTTGTTTCACACACTCATATTGTGAGAATGAGTTTGAGGAACCATCGTTGTTGTCAAATGTTCCGTTGTGTTCTTGTTTCACACACAGATTGTGAGAATAAGTTTGAGGAATCATCATTGTTGTCACATGTTCCGTTGTGTTCTTGTTTCACACACTCACATTGTGAGAATGAGTTTGAGGAATCATCATTGTTGTCACATGTTCCGTTGTGTTCTTGTTTCACACACACAGATTGTTAGAATGAGTTTGAGGAATCATCATTGTTGTCACATGTTCCGTTGTGTTCTTGTTTCACACACTCACATTGTTAGAATGAGTTTGAGGAATCATCATTGTTGTCACATGTTCCGTTGTGTTCTTGTTTCACACTCACATTGTGAGAATGAGTTTGAGGAATCATCATTGTTGTCACATGTTCCGTTGTGTTCTTGTTTTACACACTCAGATTGTGAGAATGAGTTTGAGGAATCATCATTGTTGTCACATGTTCCGTTGTGTTCTTGTTTCACACACAGATTGTGAGAATGAGTTTGAGGAATCATTATTGTAGTCACATGTTCCGTTGTGTTCTTGTTTCACACACAGATTGTGAGAATGAGTTTGAGGAATCATCATTGTTGTTACATGTTCCGTTGTGTTCTTGTTTCACACACTCACATTGTGAGAATGAGTTTGAGGAATCATCATTGTTGTCACAAGTTCCGTTGTGTTCTTGTTTCACACACATATTGTGAGAATGAGTTTAAGGAATCATCATTGTTGTCACAATTTCGTTGTGTTCTTGTTTCACACACTCACATTGTGAGAATGAGTTTGAGGAATCATCATTGTTGTCACATGTTCCGTTGTGTTCTTGTTTCACACTCTCACATTATAAGAATGAGTTTGAGGAATCATCATTGTTGTCACATGTTCCGTTGTGTTCTTGTTTCACACACATATTGTGAGAATGAGTTTGAGGAATCATCATTGTTGTCACATGTTTCGTTGTGTTCTTGTTTCACACACTCACATTGTGAGAATGAGTTTGAGGAATCATCATTGTTGTCACATGTTCCGTTGTGTTCTTGTTTCACACACAGATTGTGAGAATGAGTTTGAGGAATCATCATTGTTGTCACATGGTCCGTTGTGTTCTTGTTTCACACACAGATTGTGAGAATGAGTTTGAGGAATCATCATTGTTGTCACATGTTCCGTTGTGTTCTTGTTTCACACACAGATTGTGACAATAAGTTTGAGGAATCATCATTGTTGTCACATGTTGCGTTGTGTTCTTGTTTCACACTCACATTGTGAGAATGAGTTTGAGGAATCATCATTGTTGTCACATGTTCCGTTGTGTTCTTGTTTCACACACAGATTGTGAGAATGAGTTTAAGGAATCATCATTGTTGTCACATGGTCCGTTGTGTTCTTGTTTCAAACACAGATTGTGAGAATGAGTTTGAGGAATCATCATTGTTGTCACATGGTCCGTTGTGTTCTTGTTTCACACACTCACATTGTGAGAATGAGTTTGAGGAATCATCATTGTTGTCACATGTTCCGTTGTGTTCTTGTTTCACACACACATTGTGACAATAAGTTTGAGGAATCATCATTGTTGTCACATGGTCCGTTGTGTTCTTGTTTCACACACTCACATTGTGAGAATGATTTTGAGGAATCATCATTGTTGTCACATGTTCCGTTGTGTTCTTGTTTCAAACATAGATTGTGAGAATGAGTTTGAGGAATCATCATTGTTGTCACATGTTCCGTTGTGTTCTTGTTTCACACATAGATTGTGAGAATAAGTTTGAGGAATCATCATTGTTGTCACATGTTCCGTTGTGTTCTTGTTTCACACACAGATTGTGAGAATGACTTTGAGGAATCATCATTGTTGTCACATGTTCTGTTGTGTTCTTGTTTCACACACTCACATTGTGAGAATGAGTTTGAGGAATCATCATTGTTGTCACATGTTCTGTTGTGTTCTTGTTTCACACTCTCACATTGTGAGAATGAGTTTGAGGAATCATCATTGTTGCCACATGTTCCGTTGTGTTCTTGTTTCACACTCTCACATTGTAAGAATGACTTTGAGGAATCATCATTGTTGTCACATGTTCTGTTGTGTTCTTGTTTCACACTCTCACATTGTGAGAATGAGTTTGAGGAATCATCATTGTTGTCACATGTTCCGTTGTGTTCTTGTTTCACACACAGATTGTAAGAATGAGTTTGAGGAATCATCATTGTTGTCACATGTTCCGTTGTGTTCTTGTTTCACACACAGATTGTGAGAATGAGTTTGAGGAATCATCATTGTTGTCACATGTTCCGTTGTGCTCTTGTTTCACACACAGATTGTGAGAATGAGTTTGAGGAATCATCATTGTTGTCACATGTTCCGTTGTGCTCTTGTTTCACACACACATTGTGAGAATGAGTTTGAGGAATCATCATTGTTGTCACATGTTCCGTTGTGTTCTTGTTTCACACACAGATTGTGAGAATGAGTTTGAAGAATCATCATTGTTGTCACATGTTCCGTTGTGTTCTTGTTTCACACAAATTGTTTTCGGCAATATAAATATCTTTAATATCATTTCGTGGTTTTAGTTATAAGAAATACAATTTCTTTCTTTGCTCGATGACCACTAGGTACATGCACAGACAACTTATTTAGACTGATGATACACAAAGTTTAGACTGATGATACACAAAGTTTAGACTGACGATACACAAAGTTTAGACTGATGATACACAAAGTTTAGACAGATGATACAAAAAATTTAGACTGACATAAAGTTTAAACTGTTGATACATAAAGTTTAGACTGATGATACATAAAATTTAGACTGATGATACATAAAGTTTAGACTGATGATACATAAAGTTTAGACTGATGATACGTAAAGTTTAGACTGATGACACATAAAGTTTAGACTGATGATACAAAAAGTTTAGACTGATGATACAAAAAGTTTAGATTGATGATACACAAAGTTTAGATTGATGATACACAAAGTTTAGACTGATGATACACAAAGTTTAGACTGATGATACACAAAGTTTAGACTGATGATACAAAAAGTTTAGATTGATGATACACAAAGTTTAGATTGATGATACACAAAGTTTAGATTGATGATACACAAAGTTTAAACTGATGATACACAAAGAATGAAACCATATAAATAGTTTCTATACGTTTAGACTGTTGATACACAAAGTTTAGACTGATGATACACAAAGTTTAGACTGATGATACACAAAGTTTAGACTGATGATACACACAGTTTAGACTGATGATACAAAAAGTTTAGACTGATGATAAAAAAAGTTTAGACTGATGATACACAAAGTTTAGACTGATGATACAAAAAGTTTAGACTGTTGATACACAATTTTAGACTGATGATATACAAAGTTTAGATTGATGATACACAAAGTTTAAACTGATGATACACAAAGAATGAAACCATATAAATAGTTTCTATACGTTTAGACTGTTGATACACATAGTTTAGACTGGGGATACAGAAAGTTTAGACTGATGATACACAACGATTGAAACTATATAAATATTCTTCAATACGTTTAGACTGGTGACACAAAAAATGGAAACATAAAAATAGTTTTATATAAAATGATTAATTAAAAAACTGTATACAGTAAATTGGCGCAGTTCTCATTTGGTTTTAGTTCTAAGTTTAATTATAAAAAAAATATGTATACTGATGAGCTGAGAGAAACAAAAATAATATATATATATATATATATATA
>MUZC01000624.1:49239-81722 GCA_002072015.1 Radix auricularia | reverse complement strand
TTTTTTAATACGCGGTCGTGGTCTTATTCTATTTAATTTTTAAACAAAAGTTCTAGGTCTCATCCTGAAAAATTCAATTAAGCTTCTTTGACGACTAACTTTTTCGGTGACTGTAGGCTAGGCACTCTAGTCTAGCGCCAGCGGCCTAGGCCTAAAATTACTAATAATCAATTTAATCATAATAAGTAATTAGGAAACAATAAACAATATTTTATGTTGCTATCGAATTTCGAGGTAAACGAAATTCAACACTCTTACTCACTCTAAAAGATTTGGGTTTAACCAGATGTCACTCTGATCTTTACCAATCTAATAAAATAATGGGGGAGATTTATAATTTATGTGATTTTTATCTATTTTAATTCTGTATGCAAATATTATTTATTAAACAACAGTGGTTGTTAAGCTAAACAAATAAAAGCGAAAGTAGGCGATGTCTATATAAACACACAAAATGTGTGTTTAAATAGCGAAAAGGATAAAGGTTAAAGTGTGTTGTCAAGACAAACAATGTAATTCGCGCGATATCAGCTGAAACAATCGCTTGCAGTGTAACCACCTTAAAAATTACATTTCAGATGCGCGTTCGCGCGTATACTAGATGAGCGAATTCGCGTGCAGTGTAACCACAGCCTTAACTGTTATTAATTTGTGTGTGTGAAATTCGGGTTAAATTATTAAAAAAAATGTTGTTGTTTTTTTTAAATTTGACTTAACACAAATTTATAATGTCTCACGGTATTATATATCAAATATAAAATTAGATTTTAAAAAAAAAAATTAAATTCAAAACTTCTAACCTACATTCTTTAAAGAACAACACAATGTAACCATATATTTCTATCGGAGCGTTTTGGTGCACAGATTACAGGCAATACACAATAATGCGCATTAGAATTTGCGATGAAATTCTATTTTAAGATAATGTTCTTCATCAATGACAAAATATAGACACAATTTCTACACCAATACAATTTGAAAGTTGCTGTAGGACTAAGAATATGTGTGGATCAATACAAATTGGGTCATTGAACAATGTTGAAGGTACTAATTTTAAGCCTTGATTGGCATTTGTTTATTTACCATGGTCTTCCATTCGTATTAAAATTTATTGGTCATAGCAATCATCACATTTATTTCAACTTTCTAAAGCTGATAGTACTTTAAAAAGAATTTGTTCTGGCTTTAATGAAAGAAGTCATTTGATGTTATTAAAAAGTATTATGTAACTATTGTTAATATATAAGTCTGTGTAAGTTTATTAACTTTAATCATATAAGATGCTAACTAATTGTCACGAAATATACATTCTTGGGACTTTTCTGAACTGATTCCTTTCTACATAATAGTTTGTGTTATTTTTTTAAAAAATGTTTAAATAAAGAAAAATTACAGGCTTTGTCTTACTACTATGATAGAACACCAGACTTCTACATGAAACTTTGTGAGGTGGTGTACAGTCAGTCTTAACGTGTGTCATATGTTAGCTCAGAAATAATATTATCTAAACAAAGATAAAAACTCTAGGTAAGGTAAGTCATTTTAAAATATAAATTTCGTCAATAATTCATGTAACTAATTCACATCAAAACATACATAAGGCATCCGTTGGTCATCAAGGGACATTAGCGTTGACTCCTGCTCTGTTCCCCCTTCCCTTTTCTCCAGGCTCTGCTCTCTTCACTCCTAGTTGTGTCGGTTGCTTCCGCTAATTGAATGACATCGAAAATATTTGTCCATCAGAAATGACGCACCTCATGTCAATCAAGAACGTCAATGATGAAATCAAATTTTACTATAAAACATCCATAACTTGAAACTAACTATAAATCTAAAGTCCAACCATGTAAAATACTATTAACCTCATTGTTATCGATAACCTAAAATTGAAATATGTTAATACTTTATAGAAAATATAAAACCAAAACACTGACGTTAACATAATAATATTTACAACAAGCTGTATTTAGAGTCCAAGACCTTGGCCTATTCCGTTATTGTATGTAATGTTTTAGGAAATTTTAATTACTCCTACGACCAGGAATTTTGTTGTCTGTAGTCAGCCCACCACGTCTACATGAATATATAATTATAACTATGGATCATTTGAAAAATATATTAGAAATAAAATATAGACATATCAAAATGATAACACATATACAGTGAAAATATAAACTAGAATCAACTTGTAAAATTAAATAGTATTGATATCAAATCCTGTAAACTATGAAAGTTATACATTTACTTTAAATATACGCTTTTCTAACAATTAACAAAGTCTCTTATGGCGTCTAGAGTACATTTGGAAAGAAAGCCAAATTATGTTATCAAAGATGCATGCCACTTGACATCGTTCCTTATAATAATAGATAAAATATAATGAAGTGTGGAATCCTAGTTATAATTTAAAAACTATCATCTCTGTATATTGTTAGAATAAATTATTTTTTCTAGAATAGGAAGAAAAGATTTTCATTAATTATACATGATTAATATTACTAATATACATATTAAATAAGTGCACGTTATGAAACCCAATTCTGGCGCACCGATGGTCACCTATTCAAATCCACGTGAAGGAAGGCAATGATTTGTTCTCGGGTCCTAAGTTGGTTCTTGAGTCCACCCTGCTCCGAAAGGGTACCTACCTCTGGTTAGTGAAATAAAGGCAATTGGGTACTGCGTGGGACACTCATAGCCGTGGCCTTCCAACTGACCGGAATGATCTATGGACGTAATACGCCTCTGTATAGAAAGAGCGTCTGTATAGATAAGTCATAAGACAAAACATCATTCTAATGAACTCGTCATATTTTCTTTTGTAAAAAATAAAAATATGTGGTTTATAACTTTTTAGATAATTGTAGAATTAAAGAAACAAACTTTAATAACAACATAAAATATAAGATTCAGCAAAGCGCTGGGAGCGATCAATGAGTTGTGTCTTTAAAAATATTTTTCTCATTTCTTTCTATTTTATTACAGTTTGATGCATGCCTGTGTTTCTGTCACTAATGGGCTGAGAAAGACTACCAGAGAGACAAGGCAATAAGAACATGTAGGATTGTAGTGAGAAAAATTTGAAAAGTATTAGAGAAGACTTTCATATGATTTAAATATTAGCTGTAATAATTAACATTAAACCAGGAAGACGTAAAGAGATACAGTAAAATTATAGATTGTGTTTTGAACAGCTCGAACAATCAATTGAATTTACTTGACAAAAATAGTAGTAACTTTATTATACAATTTGAAATGATTACTAGATTTGTCAATGGCAGTTGTGTTGTTCATATTATTTTTATTCTAATTTACTATATATATGTTATTAAATGATAGTAAACATAATATTGATTTGTAGAAACACAATTCTGTTACTAGGCGTTTAAATATTTACAAAGATGCCATCTAGTTTAAAATAACTAGGTCATGTAAGACGTTGATGTTGATTCTGTTCAACATCACCTTGTGATGTACATGTTGATTCTGTTCAACATCGCCTTGTGCTGTACATGTTGATTCTGTTCAACATCGCCTTGTGCTGTACATGTTGATTCTGTTCAACATCGCCTTTTGCTGTACATATATTGTCATGTGAAACGTTGATGTTGATTCTGTTCAACATCGCCTTGTGCTGTACATGTTGATTCTGTTCAACATCGCCTTGTGCTGTACATATATTGTCATGATTTAGACAAGAATCTAATGTTTCTCAGTTATGTTGTTATAAATAGTTTTATTTAATTCTACTAATCTATATATATATAAAAAAAGATCTTAGCATAGTCAACTAGAGTGTGAGGGAGGTGCAGACGGCAGCGCATAAAACAATAGAAAGCTATGACACAAAAATGTCCCTTTATATGGATGGCACTGACAAACTCGGATTATCTCTATGGGGTAAAACGTGAGAGGTGACACAGTGACCTACCACACTGGGGGACACTGACCTACAACACTGGGGGACACTGTGACCTACCACACTGGGGGACACTGTGACCTACAATACTGGGGGACACTGTGACCTACCACACTGGGGGACACTATGACCTAGTACTCTAGGGGACACTGTGACCTACCACACTAGGGGACACTGTGACCTATCACAGGCGGGGACAGTGCGACCTACCACACAGTTGGGGACACCGTGACCTACCACACTGGGGGACACTGTGACCTACCACACCGGGGGACACTGTGACCTACCAATCTGGGGGACACTGTGACCTACCACACTGAGGGGCACAGTGATCTACCTCACTAGGGGACACTGTGACCTACTACACTGGGGGACACCAATCTTAGTGACGCCTCTGCTCTTCTGACCATTTCTTGTTGACATGTTTTAAGAGCGTTATAATCTCTGCTATTTTAAAATGATAATAAGAAATAATAAGAAACAGCGTTAACTTAAATGACCTAGTATGTTCATATAAATGCAACATTATTTTAATTGGCCTTGACCTTGTATGCTCATATAAATATTACATTCCTTCATTCTGCTATGATCTAGTATTTTCATATAAATGTTAAATTTCTTCAATCTGCTATAAACATTTATTCTAATTGTTTCAATCTTTTAATTCTTATCAGATCAATCCCTACACTGGTCCTACTGCTGTAATGTAACAGAAGTCGATGTCATCAACTATGTTAAAGTTTCTCTAAACATCTGATACAGTCAATGGATTTGAATGAAAAGTATTTGGTTAAACAATTTAAAATATATACAATTTCATTTTTAATTTCGGAAAAAAATAACGACATCTGTGTTGACATTATTTTGTTCAACGGATGAACGGGTCTAATTGACAATATAACCAGCAGATCTCAACAATCATTCACATAGAACTGATGTAACTGGAATGCACAAAACGGTTTTGGCAAGGAATTAAATTATCGGTTATCGGTGTTTATTAAGTTTCCACCATTTTATGGGGTGAATTAATTCGTTAACATTCATCTCCATTTTCAACGTAGTATTCATCAAAAGAGCTGTCGTCATTTCCTATTTCAGAAACAAGATTTTATAAATATATGGCCTTATGTACCTCTACGAAAGACGATAGATTTATCTTTATTATTTGCAACTCTTGGTGGGGCGGATAAGACCATTTCTTGAGTGGCAGTCTCTTCTGCATGTTACACACACGAATGTACTGGGGCACTGCTGCCTGGCCTTTTTGTTCTTTTTTCAACTGCCTCTTTCATAGTTAGCGCCTCTGCTCTTAGTGATCTTTCTTTCACTATAGCACGCCACATTTTCTTAACCTTTGCCAGGTTTTTCCTGTTCTGTCTTTCAAAGTTTCCATAAATACAATTAATATAATGCACTTTTCATTTAGTTGTTTAAGTACTTAAGTAAGCGTAGTGTTAGAACCATTGGAGATAAAATTTATCAAGATTTTAAACATTCCCGCCATTCTCTAGTTTAAAACCAAATTATTCAAGCTATCATCAGGAAGTTTATTATTTAGCAGACGATATTTTTTTCTTTTATTTCCTTACTTCTAATAATTTGTAAATGATAGGTCGGTTAAAATTAATATTTTTTTAAATATTGGAAACGATTTATCGAGAAATCAATCGTTAATTTCCGCAGCCCATATATTTTGGTTGTGTAGCTAAGATAATAGTACGCTCATCTCATAAAATACATTACATGAAATATTTTCTCTTATAAATTAACATTTTAAAAAAAATATGAGTTTTTTTAAAAGTTTAATTAAGTATTTCACAGTAAAACAACACACACATTTAATAATTACTTACAAACGAAAAATAGAATACGGTGTGAAATCGATCAAAAACTAATTGAAACTGTACAAAACTGTCTTTAAAATTAGTTCGAGTGTTATAATGTGCACTTACCTTAAACAAAGATATTTACAAAACAATCTTTTTAATAAACAAATCTCCGTTCATATTGCTTGATCCCAGCCACACAGTAGTCAGTACTATTTCTTGAGTTATTGTTTCCTTAAAATATATTTAGCTGAGGATTTGCTACAGAAGTAACTCTGATAACATAATTTAGAACAAGGGTCTCAACTGTTTTTGCTGGAGAGCCGCATAAACTGGCAAATAGAACTTTATAGGCGGATCACACAGTAGAGGTACAAATAAGAAAGGATGAAAACATAGTTGTTGCTTTAAATTATGTGTTAAGTATTATTTTATAAATATCATTTAATATTAAGTTAGGTACAACAAATTCAAATTTCAAAATGAGTGCTCAGCTTGTTTTAAAGTAGTTTTGTTTTAAAGTACTTAGGACTTCTTCGACTGGGACACACATTTTTTTTTTCAAATATTTTCATAAATGATTAAGTTACGAACATTAATTTTTTCCTTTTCTTCCCGCACCCTAAAAAAGTGCTATTTGTTTAAAGTCTAAATTTATAAAAATATAGTCTTCAAACCCACTTACTCACTTTCATTTCAACCAAAAATAGATATAGACTTAGACTATATAGAAAAAAGAAAACAAACAAATTTTTTTCACGGATATAAAATAGTTCAATCCTTCAAATTTATTGACGTGAAAGAAGCTTTGCATCGTTTTTTATTGAAAAAAAAAGAAAGTTGAGGAAAAGTCATGCATTTTTTAAATGTTAAAAAATATACGCAACATTAGCTATTTAACCCAGAAGACAGATATTAATATCAAAATTTAGTTTAACTAAAGATCTATTAAATACAGTAGTTTGTGCATTTATAACCTAAACATCAACAATATTTGTCAGGTTTGAAATGTGCAAGGGAATTTAAAACGTGAAAGTTTAATCATTTGTAAAAAAATTTTATGAAAAAACAACAAACTTTTGTCCAACAATTGAAAAATTTCCGTTAAAAAAATACAAACCATGGCCTTGAACTATGCACACTTGCAAATTATCCCATTACATTTATATGTAAGATATTATCATGTTGGAAAAGAGCAATGATTCGTATGAACTTAATATATATTTAAAAAGTGTACTTTTACAAAAGTAAGCAGTTACAAATGTTATTGCAATCACAATAATTATTTTTTAACCTTAGAGAATAACACTTATATCGTCCACTACCAAAGTTTTTAGCTCCATGCAAGCAAGCAGAACACATACTTATGCTAGTTACCGTGGTCGCGTGGCAGCGCGATCGACAGGCGAACCTATGGTCACGGGTTCGAATACATGCTGAGGACAGGATTTGTTCTCGGTCCTAGGCCGTCCCTGAGTCAACCCAATCCAAAAGGGTATCTAACACTACTTAAAAAACTTCATCACTTGGCAACAGATCATCCGTCATAGCCTAGGGACGATACTATTTTGTGCTTATATTATCAAGAATGGGTTGCACATTTACATCACATCACAAAATAGTTTGATATGTAAGGCTGCTCTTACTGAGTGTTCATATAATTTGGGATTTTTAAAAAGTACGTTCTAGATCAGTAAAAGTTTATCTTTGAAAGACACAGTTAGCAAGCATCGCTTCAATAGCCGGCACGCTACTAACATAGTATTTCCTTAATGAATATTTTTTAAAGTACGTTCTAAATCAGTTAAGGTTGACTGACACAGTTAGCAAGCATTGCTTCATTAGACTGCACGCTACTAAAAGTGTACTTCCTTAAACAATATTATTTAAAAGTACGTTCTAAATCAGTAAAGGTAGACTTATGGTTTGAGTGAATGTTTATATAATTTGGGTTTTTTTAAATGTACGTTCTAGATCAGTTGACTGACACAGTTAGCAAGCATCGCTTCATTAGCACGTGACTAAAATAGTATTTCCTAAATCAGTACATTTTATATATATACAAAAACTCAATTAATCATAAGTAAGAGTTATAACCCGGTGCTTTTAAAACTGTATAGTTTGCTGTGACAAGCAGGAATAATAATTTGACCATTGCCCCAGGAACTGGTGCATTCTTTATGTAGTGACACGACCACCTCATGGTCTATATCCCCAAACAATTTTACATGAATTTAATTAGCTTTATGTAACATGTCATCCAACAATATTAGAATAGAACAATCGCTTGTCTTTTACTTGTCTTCAGAGATTTTTATGTTCGTAGTCAGTAACTAGTTTACTTAACCAAAATATGTTCTTTATCGCTAAGTGCTGGTACTATTAATTCTTGTTTAAAATGTCCGCGTTAGATTAAACTATGTCAGATGTGGGGATCCAATTTTATCAGTTATTTGTTTAAAATACTAATCGTCGATGATTTTTATCATAATTAATTTAGGAACTAAGTGAAATTAAATTATGTTAATTATATTTTTTTTATAAGTTACAAATAATGTTGGTCATTATAAATTGAAAAATAGCATAAAATAGACACAAGGTCATGCATTTTTCAGATTTGTTGTTAACTACATTAGATGAAAATAGTGCATTTTAAGTCATTTTATCCCTAATTATAAGGATCGAATTAAGTGGCTTGCCACTTAAATAATATATGAATTTCAGTCCAAAGAGAAGTAGATGTGTATGATATTGACAAAGTTAATAATCCATATAAGCTAACCTTATTATGTTAATTTCAAAGTTTAAGTAAGTATCAAAAATGTAATAGTTAAATTGTATTATTTAATTAAAATTATTTATTGTATACTACATTTAAATTTACTTTAAAAAATACTCTTTTTTTATAACACAAGTTTATAATATTTTATCCCGGTATTTTAGATAAAATTTAAAATTACGTTAAAGTTTTTTTAAAAAATTCTTTCTAACATACATTTTCTCAAGAGCAACACACTGTTAACATATTTTTTTTTACTTTGAGCTTCTTGGTGCAGTGATTACGAGCAATACACAATAATGCGCATCAGAAGTTGCGAAAAAACTCAATTTTAAAATAATGTGTTTTTTTTTCTCACTGACAGAATACAAACACTATTTCTAAACTAATTTAGCTTAAAATATTGCTGTTGTACTATAAATAATTGTAAACAAATTGGATTCCACGTAACTTGGCACCAAAAAAAAACAATTACTGACTTATTAGATTAAAAACACATTTGATAGACCAAACTGGTAGAATTAATAATTGTAGATATCACTTTTACAAATAAATCTTTGTAATCTTAACATTTTTAAAACTAAGGAGATAATAAGTATTTTTGTGTTGCTTAAATATTTCTTTGTATGTACATGTCTAACTGAAAAAAAATTATATGTAAATAAAATTCAAAAAGCAAATTGTATTCTAAAGACAAAGATATATCAAATCCTATTATCTTCATTAAAAAAATGTGTTACAACTCTCTAAATCTGTGTGCCCTATTTAGATTCCGTCCCAAAATAAGGAATTTTTAGTGATGCTTATTTACGAATAAATTTCAATAGACATATAAAAGACTGTGTTGATCCTCTGATAACTGGGAAAATAATAAATTTGTGAGTTGAGTATTTTTTACAAAATGCTTTTACTTTATAGTTTACATACTATTTACTCGTCACAACCTGACTAATGCTTACTTGTAACAACCTGACTTTTGTTAGTAACTGTGTAGGTGACATTCTGTTTACTGGTAACAAACTGACTGTTGTTAGTCACTGTGTAGATGACATTATGTTTACTTGAAACAACCCGACTTTTGTTAGTAACTGTGTAGGTGACATTCTGTTTCCTTCTGCACCCGACTGTTGTTTGTTATTGTGTAGGTGACATTATGTTTACTTGTAACAACCTGACTGTTTGTAACTGTGTAGGTGACATTCTGTTTACTCGTAACAACCTGACTGTTTGTAACTGTGTAGGTGACATTCTGTTTACTTGTAACAACCTGACTGTTGTTAGTCACTGTGTAATAGACGACATTCTGTTTCCTTGTAACAACCTGACTGTTGTTTGTAACTGTGTAGGTGACATTCTGTTTACTGGTAATAACCTGACTGTTGTTTGTAACTGTGTGGTTGACATTCTGTTTACTGGTAACAACCTGACTGATGTTTGTAAATGTGTAGGTGACATTCTGTTTACTGGTAACAACCTGACTGTTGTTGTCTGAAATCGCGAGTCAAATGAACTAGGAGCATTCCCTATCCGCCTTTATTTCCTTAACTAGAGTTAGGTACTCAATCGATGCTGGGTAGACTCAGGGATACCTTGGCCCAACGAACAGGTTCTTGCCTTCTCATTGATTCGTGCCCATGAATGTCGGTATGCCAGCGGGGGCGCACATTCTACTCGATCACCTTTACAAGCGTGCACATAGTGGATGGGATGGGGTGTACTCAAGTATAGTCTATACTTATAACGGATTAAAGATATTTAAAAAATAAAATAAATTTAAAAGATAAGGCCCAGTAATACATTTTGTAACCAGATTTTTAAAAAAAATAAAAATATTTCTATAACTAAAAATTTTAAAACAACGTTTAACAAACAAAACAAAATACAACAAAATAATTTTAACGTCCTCTGGTTCTAGAGAGGGATATGATGATCATAGCAATCTGAAAACGTCCTCTGGTTCTAGAGAGGAACATGATGATCATAGCAATCTCAAAGAAGACAACGTACAGTGAAATGGATTTTTTAAAGAGAAAAGATAAACACGATACCAATTTAATTGTGACTTCCATGTTAAGCGTACTTTACGCTACACAAATTTGGCCTTAAAATTTTGTTGAAATCTAAAGTATACTGTACATAAAATTTAGAAAAATTTGGCTTGTATCAACGTATCTATAACATGTTGTTGAAATCAAAAGAACACTTTACCTGGAATTTATAATTATTTGGCTTGTATTAAGGAATCTATTGCGTGTTGTTGAAATCAAAAACACAATGTACCTGTATTTTTTATTATATGTCTTGTTTTCACGAATGTATTACATGTTGTCTTAAATCAAAAGCATACTATACCTTGAATTTATAATAATTTGGCTTGTATTCAAGAATATATTCAGTTTAAAAGTTTATTGAATGCAATCTTAGTTACCTACTAACAATAACAGCATCAGTTAACTACTAACAATATTATCATTAGTTACCTCCTAACAATATCAGTATTAGTTACCTACTAACAAAATCAACATTATTTACCTACTAACATTATCAACATTATTTACCTACTAACAATATCAACATTAGCTACCTACTAACAAAATCAACATTATTTACCTACTAACATTATCAACATTATTTACCTACTAACAATATCAGCATTAGTTACCTACTAACAATATCAACATTAGTTACCTACTAACAATATCAACATTAGTTACCTACTAACATTATCAGCATCAGTTACCTACTAACAATATCAGCATCAGTTACCTACTAACAATATCAACATTAGTTACGTACTAACAATATCAGCATTAGTTACCTACTAACAATATCAACATTAGTTACCTACTAACAATATCAGCATTAGTTACCTACTAACAATATCAGCATCAGTTACCTACTAACAATATCAGCATTAGTTACCTACTAACAATATCAACATTAGCTACTTACTAACAATATCAACATTATTTACCTACTAACAATATCAACATTAGTTACCTACTAATAATATCACCATTATTTACCTACTAAGAATATCACCATTAGTTATCAACTATCAATATCACAATTATTTACCTACTAACAATATCAGCATCAGTTACCTACTAACAATATCAGCATTAGTTACCTACTAACAATATCAACATTAGCTACCTACTAACAATATCAACATTATTTACCTACTAACAATATCCACATTAGTTACCTACTAATAATATCACCATTATTTACCTACTAAGAATATCACCATTAGTTATCAACTATCAATATCACAATATTTTACCTACTAACAATATCAGCATTAGTTACATATCATACTATAAGCATTAGTTACATACTAACAATTTCAATTCAAAAATTGATTAGATAATTATTCATTCAAAGTTATCCTATTAAAATCATTGAATCTCCAATAAAGGGAGTAAATGTTTAATTAAGGTTAATAATAAATGAATTTTTAAATTTGTACCAAACATTTACAAGAAACCATCTCTTAACTGTTCCCATTTGAAATTATGCAATAATCAAAAATATTAAAATGAAAGTCTTGTTTTAAAAATTCAGTAACAACTAGATGTTGAATGTTTATGTACTAAATAAACACAATTATCATTACAGGGCATAAAGTTCATTGGTCTGTCAAATCACCTCCTGCCTTTCAGAATGCCCTTTGGCTTTCCGTCTTTATTTGCAGGCTGAGTTTGAAAGACAGCTATAATATTCTTACTAGACAGCGAGACTCAGAATTTTTATACAGCATTGCTTAGAATGACATTCTTTAGTCTTCATCGTATTTGAGAATTTAAAAATCCTTGACCCCAATATTATTCAAACTATATGGGTAAGTCATGACTTAATATAAAGTAACATTTTTAAAAATTAATAAAACATATTACCAAAACTTCACAAAGTGGTACATAATGAAAGTATGTCAGATAAATTTTATATAAAAAATTGATAAGGGAAGGATTTTTCCCTTCTTTTATTCCTTTTGGAGTTAGACAGGATTACAAAAGAATGTTGACCAATTTCAGCGAACAGAATACAAATGAATGTTGACCAATTTCAGCCAACAGAATACAAAAGAATGTTGACCAATTTCAGCCAACAGAATACAAAAGAATGTTAACCAATTTCAGCCAACAGAATACAAAAGAATGTTGACCAATTTCAGCCAACAGAATACAAATGAATGTTGACCAATTTCAGCCAACAGAATACAAATGAACACACACACAAGACTTTGAAGTAGGAGATTACCTATCCGTACTGTTCCAAAGAGAGCCAATGATTGGGCTATAAAACGATTGGATTTTTTAAAAAATTTGACTTATAAAAAATAATAAGGCGAAAGCTTCATGTAACTTGGCTTTGTTGTCAATATGTCTGGAGGAAGAGATGAAGACACGATACGACGAATAAACCTAAGACGACGAGCATTTGTACATCTAAAACCAGTTTGTAAATAATTCTAAACATCTTTAAAATCTAAAATAAGAATTTGTAATAACAACGTGTAAATATTCATGTTGTGTTGTGTAGATCATAAACAAAAAAACAACAAATAGAATTAACAGAATGAACAAATGTATAAAACATATAAGTAAATCACCAAATAAATTGTGGAGATTTAGTGAGTTGGATGATGTACAGACAATAGGAAATATCTAGAAACTAATGGAATATGGAGAAGCGACATTTTTTGTAATCTTAAAACGTTCTGTTAGTGCTACAATCATAATTAGAAACATGACGTCATATCCTGTAGTAGAGCCCTAGCCTCTTAACAACATGTTCATTTTTCCCGGTGCCTGGTTATGTCAGTTTGATCCGTTACTCTCTACCTGCTTCAGATCTTCAAGGTCACAGTGCCCGAACATTCCAGAAGTTGATAAGTCAAGCTTTTGTTGTTTTTTTTTATCAATTTAATATTTATAGAACTACACATTTTAAAAAAAAATATCTTACTAACAAAAATACAATGCAAGTATATTTTTATTTACTTTGCTTAATAAAGAGCACACCTTTAAAAGAACAGGGACATAGCATTTTAATAAAGCACATTGTAATAACACCTTAAACGTGCATTAAAAATGGATTTCCCGTAAAATTCGCAGCACTATAGCACTTTTACTGACTATGACATAGAAATTGATAATGTGATGAAATAGAATGGGTACATTAGTTATTAAATGTAATAAATTTAATAAAATAAAAGTTTGTAAACTTATTTTGAACACTTACATAAGAGAAATTAGTAGTGTTGTGTGGCTTAAATGTTTTTTGTTTGTAGTATAATGATATCTGTACATATAAAATTAATAAAAATAATTGTATAATTAAATCGTATTAACATCAAATCATAAAAACTATAAAATGTTTACAATTTTAAAATATACGCTTTTTAAACTATTTAAAATCAGTATAGCTATTCTCTGTCTATTTTATGCGACAGAAAGCTAACTTATATTATCAAAGTGGCATGCCACTTTATTCGTTCCTTATAATAAGGGATACCATATAACTGAATTGTGAAATTCTAGTCAAATTTTCATAACTAGTATCGCTGTACATTGCTATAGTAAATTAATTTTTAGAAAGAACACGCTAAGCTTTTCATTAATTGTATTTGGTAAATATTTTTGATATAACTATTAAATAAGTTTACGTTATGAAACACAATGCTGTCGTACTTATAGTTAATGCATTGATTACATGTGTAGACAAGGTCTTTTTCTCGGTGTCCTAGGGTGTTTCTGAGCCAACAATCTCTAAAAGGTACATACCACAAGTTAGTGTCGGTGTCCTAGAGTGTTTCTGAGCCAACAATCTCTAAAAGGTATATACCACAAGTTAGTGTCGGTGTCCTAGTGTGTTTCTGAGCCAACAATTTCTGACAGGGAACATACCACAAGTTAGTGTCGGTGTCCTAGGGTGTTTCTGAGCCAACAATCTCTAAAAGGTACATACCACAAGTTAGTGTCGATTTCCTTGGGTGTTTCTGAGCCAACAATCTCTAAAAGGTACATACCACAAGTTAGTGTCGGTGTGCTAGGGTGTTTCTGAGCCAACAATCTCTAAAAGGTACATACCACAAGTTAGTGAAATAAAGACGGCTGTTACTGAGTTGAACCCTCATAGACGTTGCTTGCCAACAGACCGGAATGGTCTATGGACTAAATATGTTTCTGTATAGAAATAGCGTCTGTATAGATATGTCATTAGTCAAGACACCATTCTAATGGGCAGGTAAATTTTTATCTTGTTATAAAAGTAATAATAATAAGTGGTTAATAAGTCAATAGATAGTTGTAGGAATAATAAAACAAACATTTATAACAATATTAAATATTACATTTAGCTTGGCGTTAGGAGCGATCAATGAGTGGTTTTTAAAAAATCGTTTTTCATTTCTGTCTATTTTATTACAGTTTGATGCATGCTTGTGATTCTGTCAATAATTGGCTGAGAGAGACTACAAGAGAGACGAGGCAATAAGAACATGTAGGATGGCAGTCAGGGGAAAGTTAAGAGTATTAGGGAGGACTCTTATAATGATTTAAACAATAGCTATATTAGGGAGGACGCTCATAATGATTTAAGGATTAGCTATATTAGGGAGGACTATTTTAATGATTTAAAATATATATATTTTAGGGAGGACTTTTATAATGATTTAAAGAATAGCTATATTAAGTAGGACTCTCAAATAAAATTGTATTTGAGTTTAAAAAGTTTTAGTAATTTACATTAACAATTAAAACTATGTTTTGTACTATTGTCAAATAGACTTGGGTTACTCATATTATTTTCAAAAATTTACTATCTAGATTTTATTAAAATATTATTTTTAACGACATATTGTTTTGTAGAAACTTAATTATTTTACTAGACGTTTCAATATTTGAAAGGTGTTATCTAGTTTATAATAACTATAACATGTGAGGGTATCTTTTTGATTCTGTTCTGTCAGGTTTAAAACAAACATCTCCTTGTTCTGTCAATATATTGTCAAGTCTTTAGACAGCCATGTAATGATTGTCAAGGATGTTGTTGAAAGTAGCCAGGAGAGGATTCTCAAAAACCGATCAATTCACATGGCTGACAAGTTAACCCACATGGTCTTTAGAAAACCACCTCTTTTTGCTTTCCGGAGAGATAAAAGCCTCAAAGATATGCTTGTATAAAGTCACCTTCAAGCCACGAAAGCACATTTTCGAACAAAAAATTGCGACCGTAACCGTAGCAATATTTGTCCACATGTGATTAAATTTGGCAACATTTCTTTCCCATTTGAAACAATTAAAAATAAATGATGAATTCACTTGGACAAGTCACAACGTGATTTGTGCAATAATTTTAGAGAGGTGTAATAATAGAATCTAAGTGGGTGGGGCAGGTTACAACGTGATTATTTTAATAATTATAGAGAGGTGTAATAATAAAATCTAAGTGGGTGGGGCAGGTTACAACGTGATTTATGCAATCATTTTAGAGAGGATTTAACGTATGCATATGAAAATGAATAATAATAATAATACGAGGAAAAATTAGGTAACTTAAAATTTCAACTACTAGTTAATAGTTTAAAGCAATAATTGAATTAATTTTTTAAATATTAATCGAATTTCATAGATTAAATTAATTAAATCGATTAAAATGTCAAAGAATAATTTATTAAATTATCCTAATCTCCACAGCCCAAGTTTACATATATTATCAGGAATGTTCATATCCTTTGAGATTACTTAAAATTACATTCTAGATAAGTGTTGGCGAACTTATGGCACGCGTGCCACAGTAAGCACGGAGAGCTTTATAACCTGGCACGTGACTAAATAATTACTTTCTTGTCCCCTTAAAACATTTCTATTGAAAATAAATTAGTGTTTTATTCCAGTGTTTTTTAAAAACCTTTTAAGTATGTTTAATGAGCAGGATAGCCCCGCATGGCCTCGATTCCTAAACATTTAACATGAATTCAGTTAGTTTTATATTACATGTTGTAGCAACACGAGCTCCGCATGGCCTACATCCCTAAAACATTTGACATGAATTCAGTTAGTTTTATGTTACATGTGGTAGCAACACGAGCCCCACATGGCCTACAACCCTAAAACATTTCACATGAATTCAGTTAGTTTTATGTTACATGTGGTAGCAACACGAGCCCCGCATGGCCTACAACCCTTAAAATATGACATAAATTCAGTAAATTTTAAGGTACATGTCATCCGATAATTCCATTAAAAAATTGTCACTTGTCTTTTATCGATTTATTTTGATCGTAATCGATAACTACTTTACTTTACCAAACTTTGTTCTTCATTGCTAAGTTCTGTTACTATGAATTCACTTATAACAAAGTCGCATGACATTAAAAGATGTCAAATGTTGGGCTACATTGTTTAAAAAAATACTAATTGTCAATTACTTCCTCTGATTATAGATCTATTTTTAACTATTTTAGTTTATATGATGCTGATTTTATGTCTATATTATGAATCTGTATACATAGAAATATGGAATAAAATAGAAACATTATTTTTGCTTATTCGGATTTTGTTTTTTAACTGGCTAGGACTAAAAGCATAGCAGTTGAACGTTATTGTATCACTAATTATATGGCTTAAAGGTATGCCATATAAATACACTTATAAAAATAGGTGCAATCAACGTTATGCAGTTAAAAAGACGGATATTTATAAAATATTTACCTTCAGATATTAATTTCATAATTTACGTTCGTATCAATAAATGTAACAGTTAAAGACAGAAACAGTATAAAATAGAGACAAGATTAGGCTTTTTTCGAAACTAGTGTTAACTAGTTGGAACGAAAATCATGGCATTTGAATGTTATTGTATCCCTAATTAAAGGGATCGAGTTCAGTGGAATACCACTATCATAACAGTACTAGTTGATGGACTTTTGCCTAACATTGCCCAAATTTCGTAAAACATACAAATAGCTTAAACATTGTAAGTTTATTTTAAAGTTTACGTAAGTATAAATAATGAAAAAGTTAATATGTTTTTTTTTAATTCTCTTTATTTCAACTTACTCTTAAAATTACTAAAATAAAATATATTTTTAAAAATTTAAACTAACACACAAGTTTATAAAAATGTCAAACAGTATTGTATTGTATTTAAAATTTAAAATTGTATTAAAAAGATTAAGTTTCGTGCCTTCTATCCTAACTTTTCTCAAGAACAACACAATGTTAACTTATATTTTAAACGGAGCATTTTGGTGCAGCGATTACTGGCAATACACAATAATGCGCATCAGATGTTTAAATAAAATTATATCGCAAAATAAAGTGTTCTTCCTGACTTTCAAATTATAGACACAATTGCTTCACCGATTAAGTTCAAAATATTACTTTTGTACTATGAATATTTGTATACAAAATGTGTCATCCAAAAATGTTGAAGATAATAATCTTAAGACTTCATTGCTAATTGTTCCTTTACAGTTGTCGTCATATTGTATTTCTGTCAACACCAGACTTCTTAGACATTGGCTTATGATATAATCAAAAATATTGTAAATGCAAACAAGGATACACATTCTGGGGTAGCTAAGTCATTTTAACTGACGTATAATGTCTATAATTCAGATACTAAATCAAGATTATAAATAACGTCAATAGATTTGCCACTAAATCAAGACAATAAATCTCATAAATAGAATACATTAATTTTTAATATACTGATTAAAATTAAAATAACTTATCTTATTTTGTAGAATTTGTCTGGTACAGAGTTTTATCAGGAGATGTAGTAAAAAAAAATGTCCACAGGATTTCCATTCTAGGTCAGCCGAGATAGGGAAACAAATGTTTCTCGCTGCATGTCTTTTTGATGCAACTATCACTCCTCCTTTCAAGGGCCATAGCCTTAAGTCTCCAGAAACTATGCACTCAATCATTGCCAATGAAAGCATTTCTTTGTCATTAATTGAACACTTCTTTGATCTAGAGGCTTGGGTGAACCTCCAAGCTAGAATCATGAAAAGATTTCAAAAAATATACTTATATTCAATGCTTGCAAAAACCTTGAGAATGGGGATTTAAAAATGGTAGAATGTTATGGTTGACTAGAGTGGTACCACTGCCATTGTGTTGCACTCCCAACAGCCTCAAAACCACGTAAATGGCTTTGTATAGGGTGTTGGGGGCGAAGATTAATTTTTCTAATAGCTTTACTTTTTATTAAACAATTTTAATCACTAATATTTTTGGCAGTAATTACTTTTTTATAAATTGCAACTTTTCTTTAACTCATGATCTATTAAATTAACATGTTAACATCACGTTAACATGATAACATGAACAAGTTTGAGAAGAGGACGCGTGACTAAAGTGAGAGGATAGACCAGAATGCACTAGTGTAAGAGACAAGATGATTGTTATTTAATGTCTGAAACGTGAACACTGAAGTTTTATCTTGTATAATCACATGTTACATTATTAAATTCATTTTGTGGACAATTTGGATTTTAAATTGATCACTGTGCGAAAGACATTGTTTAATAACACCTACTGATACAGGACAACCAGCCTGTTACAATTGTTTCTTTCCGTGTACATCATGCCACATTACTATATTGTGTTTCTACATTCAGTAGTATATACAAGTATATATTATATTTATATCTTGTAAAGTGTTCAAGCCATGCTTTACTTTTGAAATCTTATCTTATCTTATCTTATATGTTACAGACGCTCCTTCTGTAACGAAGATTATTGCGTCCTACGTATTTCTATGGATTGTGTTTAGTCCTGTATTCTTACTAGAGTTTTAAAAGATGATAAAGTGGTGGCTTTCCTGGTTTCTTCAGGCAACCCATTCCACGCCCGAATACCGGACGGAAAGAAAGAAAACTTGTATGTGTTTGTTCTTGCATATGGAATAAGAAAGGTGTTTTTATCTTTATGCCTATTTGAGGGTTGTATTAGGTTATCATTGTGTTGTATTTCTAAATTAGAATTAATTGCCTTATGTATAATTACTTATTTACTCTTGGTTCTTCTATCCTCTAGTGTTTCAAGGTTTAATGATTTAACTAATGGTGTTACTCTTTTGTTAACTTATGGTGTCTGCTTGAGCCCTTGATTGTTTGCTTGCTGGCCGAAAAAAACTTTGGATTGATTTTTAAGACAATGTCTTGTTAGCTAGCAGGCATATATTTTGAAGGCAGACAACAAGCTGGCATTTTGAAGGCAGACAACAAGGTGAAATTTTGAAGGCAGACTTGAGCCAATGTCTTGTTAGCTAGCAAGCTGAAATTTTGAAGGCAGACTTGAGCCAATGTCTTGTTAGCTAGCAAGCTGACATTTTTAAGGCAGACAACAAGCTGACATTTTGAAGGCAGACTTGAGCCAATGTCTTGTTAGCTAGCAAGCTGACATTTTGAAGGCGGACATCAAGCTGACATTTTGAAGGCAGACTTGAGCCAATGTCTTGTTTGCCAGCAAGCTGACATTTTGAAGGCGGACAACAAGCTGACATTTTGAAGGCGGACAACAAGCTGACATTTTGAAGGCGGACAACAAGCTGACATTTTGAAGGCGGACAACAAGCTGACATTTTGAAGGCGGACAACAAGCTGATATTTTGAAGGCGGACAACAAGCTGACATTTTGAAGGCATACTTGACAGATCTCCAGGGGGCCAAAATACACCAGCTGTTGATAAGGCAAAGCTGGGACACTTTATCACTCTGTTGTATAAATATTGTTTTTACATCATACAATCAAAGATTTTTAGGTCATCCCATCTTGGTCAAAAATTATTTTAAAACTCTGAGTATTTCCCTACCATAGAAAATAGGTTAAATCCATTGCTACACTTTCATTGACATGAAAATAGAAGATACACATTAAGATTTCACCATATATAGGGAGCAAGAAATTTATGTACAGAAGCAGTGTATGATATTTTAAAATGTATATTTGTGTTTAACCCATAAACTTTAATTTTACAAATATATTTGTGTTATAACCAATACAGTTTAAGTTTTAAATGTATATTTGCTTTATAACCAATAAAGTTTAAGTTTTAAATGTATAGTTGTGTTATAACCAATAGATTTTAAGTTTTAAATGTATGTTTATGTTATAACCAATAAAGTTTAAGTTTTAAATGTATATTTGTGTTATAACAAATAGATTTTAAGTTTTAAATGTATAGTTGTGTTATAACCAAAAACTTTAAGTTTTAAATGTGTATTTGTGTTATAGCCAAAAACTTTAAGTTTTAAATGTATATGTGCGTATTAATCAATAAAGTTAAAGTTTTAAGTGTATATATTTATTATAACCAAAAACTTTAAGTTTTAAATGTATATTTGTGTTATAACCAAAATGTTTAAGTTTTAAATGTATATGTGTGTTATAATCAATAAAGTTAACGTTTAGTTTTAAATGTATTATTATGATGAGTATCAAACTTTGGTAAAGAGTAAATGTATTAATAACTCATAAGATCAAATATATTAAAAATATGATAATAGAATTATTATTTCTAATAAAAACATACATCTTATGAATGTATATAATAAGTTACAGAATTTCACGCAGACAAAAAAATTAACAAAGAATGCAAAGATATTCTATAGATAAATTCGTGTTTGTTACGATAGTGGATCCCGGAGACAACATGATAATTTTTATACACACACTCACACACACACACACACAGTTAAGCGAAGACTCTCACACACAAACTTACATACAAACTCACACACTCACACACACAGTTAAGCAAAGACTCTCACACACAAACTTACATACAAACTCACACACTCACACACACACTTACATACAAACTCACACCCTCACACACACAGGTAAGCAAAGACTCTCACACTCAAACTTACATACAAACTCACACACTCACACACACAGTTAAGCAAAGATTCACACACTCACACACACACTTACATACAAACACACACACTCACACACACAGTTAAGCAGAGACTCTCACACACAAACTTACATACAAACTCACACACTCACACACACAGTTAAGCAAATACTCTCACACACAAACTTACATACAAACTCACACACTCACACACACAGTTAAGCAAAGACTCTCACACACAAACTTACATACAAACTCACACACTCACACACACAGTTAAGCAAAGATTCACACACCCACACACACACTTACATACAAACTCACACACTCACACACACAGTTAAGCAAAGACTCTCACATACAAACTTACATACAAACTCTCACACTCACACACACAGTTAAGCAAAGACTCACCCACTCACGCACACACTTACATACAAACTCACACACTCACACACACAGTTAAGCAAAGACTCTCACACTCAAACTTACATACAAACTCACACACTCACACACACAGTTAAGCAAAGATTCACACACCCACACACACACTTACATACAAACTCACACACTCACACACACAGTTAAGCAAAGACTCTCACACACAAACTTACATACAAACTCACACACTCACACACTCACACACACAGTTAAGCAAAGACTCACATACTCACACACACACTTACATACAAACTCACACACTCACACACACAGTTAAGCAAAGACTCTCACACACAAACTTACATACAAACTCACACACTCACACACACAGTTAAGCAAAGATTCACACACTCACACACACACTTACATACAAACTCACACACTTACTCACACAGTTAAGCAAAGACACTCACACACAAACTTACATACAAACTCACAAACTCGCACACACGGTTAAGCAAAGACTCTCACACACAAACTTACATACAAACTCACACACTCACACACACAGTTAAGCAAACACTCTCACACACAAACTTACATACAAACTCACACACTCTCACACACAGTTAAGCAAAGACTCTCACACTCACACACACACTTACATACAAACTCACACACTCACACACAAACTTACATACAAACTAAAACACTCACACACACAGTTAAGCAAAGACTCTCACACACAAACTTACATACAAACTCACACACTCACACACTAAGTTAAGCAAAGACTCTCACACACAAACTTACATACAAACTCACACACTCACACACACAGTTAAGCAAAGACTCTCACACTCACACACACACTTACATGCAAACTCACACACTCACACACACAGTTAAGCAAACACTCTCACACTCACACACACACTTACATACAAACTCACACACTCACACACACAGTTAAGCAAACACTCTCACACACAAACTTACATACAAACTCACACACTTACACACACAGTTAAGCAAAGACTCTCACACACAAACTTACATACAAACTCACACACTCACACACACAGTAAAGCAAAGACTCTCACACTCACACACACACTTACATACAAACTCACACACTCACACACACAGTTAAGCAAAGACTCTCACACACAAACTTACATACAAACTCACACACTCACACACACAGTTAAGCAAAGATTCACACACTCACACACACACTTACATACAAAGTCACACACTCACACACACAGTTAAGCAAAGACTCTCACACACAAACTTACATACAAACTCACACACTTACACACACAGTTAAGCAAAGACTCTCACACACAAACTTACATACAAACTCATACACTCACACACACAGTTAAGCAAAGATTCACACACTCACACACACACTTACATACAAACTCACACACTCACACACACAGTTAAGCAAAGACTCTCACACACAAACTTACATACAAACTCACACACTCACACACACAGTTAAGCAAAGACTCTCACACACAAACTTACATGCAAACTCACACACATACACACACAGTTAAGCAAAGATTCACACACTCACACACAAACTTACATACAAACTCACACACTCACACACACAGTTAAGCAAAGATTCACACACTCACACACACGGTTAAGCAAAGACTCACACACTCACACACACGGTTAAGCAAAGACTCACACACTCACACACAAACTTACATACAAACTCACACACTCACACACACAGTTAAGAAAAGATTCACACACTCACACACAAACTTACATACAAACTCACACACACGGTTAAGCAAAGACTCACACACACACACACACGGTTAAGCAAAGACTCACACACTCACACACAAACTTACATACAAACTCACACACATACACACACTTACACACAAATTCACACTCACACACGCAATCACAAACACATTTACATACTAACTTACACATACACTCACACACAGAAACACACACAAAAACACATACAAAACAAACAAGCACACACGACACAAACACACATTCAAGCACACAAATAACACACACACAAATACATAGCTTTAAATGTCAAAAAAATGTTTGTTCGTTTGTTTTATGCCAAGTCTTACCTTGCATCGTTTATATAATAATGTCATTGATTGTGTGTGTACTTTTTGAAATAATCTTAAGAAAATAATTACAAAATTATCATCTTCCTATAATAATAATTTAGTTTCTTTATGTATGCTATTCAAATATAACATTACAGTGCAAGTATATTTTTTTTACATGTTTCTTTCATTAGGACAATTTAAAAGAAAAGGAAAAAAAAATCTTTTCAAATAAATCCCGTGTTATTACCACATAAAATGTGCATTAAAATTTGATGTTCCTTAAACTCCGCACCTCAAAGAACTCTTACTGACTAGTAAATAAGATACACAATTTGATAAAACACAATCAGTACATTAATTTCTAGACAAACTTTGGAACCATATAAAAGATTTTAAACTTATTGATGTACTCATCAAAGAGAAATATTCTTATATTTGAGTTGCTTTTTGAATGAGGCATATTGATGTATGCACATGTATAATGTCTAGCACAAATTGTATCATTAAATAAAATTAATAACAAATCATGAAACCAATAAAATGCATTCATTTACTTAAAATATACACATTTCTAACAAGTTAGAACTGTTAAATTATAATTATAATTAAATTGTTGGAAAATGAAATAAATCTATTTTATCAATGAGGCCAGCCACTTGACGTCGTTCCCTTTACAAATGATACCTATCACTAGGCGGCTGGTTACTGCGTGGGATCCTTATAGCCGTGGCCTGCCAACAGACCGGAATGGTCTATGGACGCAATATGTTTCTGTATAGAAGTAGTGTCTGTGTCGATGGGTCATTAGACAAGACACTTATCTAATGGACACGTACATTTTCTTTTTATAAAAGTAATAATAGTAAGTGGTTCATAAGTTTTTACATAATTGTAGAAATAATAAAACAGTTATTTATAATGACATTAAATATTAGATTAAACATACCGTTTGAAGCAATATATGGGTTGTTTCCTTAAAATGATTTTCCTTGCTTTCTATTTTATTACAGTTTGCTGCATGCTTGTGAATCTGTCAATAATTGGCTGAGAGAGGTTACAAAAGAGTCAAAGCAATAAGAACATATAGGATGGTAATCTATAGAACTTTAAAAGTATTAGCGAAAAACGTTTAGGGTTTAAACAGTACTTATAATAATTAAGATATAATCTGGAAGATTTTAAAACTTAAAGTCAAACTATAGTATTTTAAATTTACAGCTTGTAAAAGACTTGGCATTTTATTCAGAAAAACTGTAGAATTTTTTTATTAAAAAAAAATAATTTCTTACAATTGTAAAATAGCAGTGTTTCGCTCATATTCTTGGTAATTTATTTTTATAAATATTACATTTATACTAAATACCTAGTTGTAAAGTTGGGTTTTATTGATAGTGACTTAATTCTTATTACTTAAGGTCTCAATATTTTCTAAGGAAATATCTAGTTTAAAATAACAAATCTTTGTTTAAATGTCTGTTGATTCTGTTAAATCTGGTGAGAAATTTAAATCAACTTGTGCTGTAAATATATTGTAACGTTTATAGACAAGAATCTAATGACTTTTAGTTATGTTGTTAAAATTACTTTTACTGAACATACATCTCGTAATTGGCGACAAACCTTGGGCGCCACTAAGGGGTGCGGCATGTGCGGACAGCACCGGGTAACACCACCAAAAGAGGTGACACTAACAAACGCATCTATAAATCCCGTCATGTCACAGTATTCCATGGCTCCTTAATTTTTGGGAACACAGAGAATCTGTTCTGATATGGAAACAATAATGAAGAAACAACTTTTTGATCACGTATGTACGTCAAGATAAAAAATAATAATAATAAGAGACAAAATATGTAAGTAACACAATATTTTAAGTATTAATAAATTGGATAAAGACCTTTTTAGAAATAGTTTTCTTAAATTTATATTAAATTTTATCAATCAAATTAGTTTTACAAGATTAAAATTGTTTGCAATTGATCGGTCAGGTGATCGTTAATTTTCGACCCCCTAATTTACATATTTTATCGGGATAGATATACATTTGTACATCCCCTCATAAAATTGTTTGGCATATAAACTTACTTTTAATAAAATGTTCATATAATTTTAAATTACATTTGTACATCAAGTTACAAATTCATTTGGCATCTTAAGTTACTCTTAATTGAATGTTCTTAAAATTTTTAATTAATTACAGTTACATTGTACACCAGTGATGGCGAACAAACGAAACGTATATAACATTTGGAAGGCAAAGATTCCTTAGCCGTCAAGCGACTAAAATGGTTTTTTCCTTAATCAATACGTAGCATAGATTCTGTAAAAATGAATACGTGTTTTAGTCCTCTGCTAGTCAAAATTTAAGTTTGGTTGTCAGGTAGGAGTTTTACCATTGCAGATTGAGCCCCCACATAGCCTACATACTACAAACTTTTAGCATTAATTCAATTAATTTATGCTACATAAAACGCAACAACATTAGAAAAGAAAAGTCACTTGTCTTTCCCATGTCTTCAGCGATTTTTATGACCATAGTCGGTAACTAATTTTCATTACCAAACTACGTTCTTTATGACCATAGTCGGTAACTAATTTTCATTACCAAACTACGTTCTTTATTACCATAGTCGGTAACTAATTTTCATTACCAAACTATGTTCTTTATTACCATAGTCGGTAACTAATTTTCATTACCAAACTACGTTCTTTATTACCATAGTCGGTAAATAATTTTCATTACCAAACTACGTTCCTTATGATCATAGTCGGTAACTAATTTCATTACCAAACTACGTTCTTTATGACCATAGTTGGTAACTAATTTTCATTACCAAACTATTTTCTTCATCGCTAAGTGCTGGAACTATGGATTCTTTTGTGACATGTCGCTTGAAAATAAAAAATGTAAAATTTGTGGATACTTTTATCAATTATTTTTTTTTTTTAGTAATCCAAATTATTTTTGTTATGACTTTATTAGTGACTAAGTCAATTTAAATAATTTGAATTTATTTGTATTTTAAAGTAACCAACCTTATGAGACATTGTAAATAAAAAAATACTATAAAATAGAGACTTGATTGTGTTTTATTCGGATTTAGTGTTAACTGGGTGAGTGGGGGGGGGGCGAAAATCATTACATTGGAATGTTATTGTATCCCTTATTATAGGGATCGAAGTCAGTGGCATGCCACTTACAAAGCAATGTCAAGAAAGAAAATAATATGTTGACATAGTTAAAGATTCATATTGATTAAACTTAATATATTAAAGTTATAGTGCCCACAACTTTCAATAATTATAATCATCAAAATGTGTTATTAATTTGATTTTTATTTCATTTAAACTTCAGTTTAAATTACTAGAAAATAATTGTTTCTTCTTAAATTTTAACTAATAAAAGTTTATAAAAATGTCTCACGGTATGGTTAATAAAATTTTAATTAATGTTAAATAAATAAAAAAATCTTGTCTTCGAAACTAAATTATCTCAAGAACAACACAATGTTAACTTATATTTGCACCGATGCTTTTTGGTGCAGAGATTACCAACAATAACACAATAGTGCAATTAAGATTGTACACTAAAATTTATTTTAAGATCTAATGTTCTTTCTAATTGACAAAATCAAGCAATATTTCAACAACGAAATCTTTAGTTCAAAATATTAATGTAGTAAATAAAATATAGAAAAATGCAAACATATATTCAGTAAAAGTTTAAGCCAGAATAAACGTTTGTTGCCTTAACACATATCAATATATTTGAAGTAGATTAAGACTGTTTATTTCTTGATTTAACAAAAACTTAATTATTACGTCATAGTCTCTTGTGAAAACATTTGTTTATAGGAATGATGTATTATCATGTTCTACTTTTCTAACACCAACTATTCACTAGCCAACAGGCCAACACAGACATAAAGATTTTATTCGATTTTAGGGCGACTAAACACTACATCACTAGCCAACAAGCCAACACATCCATGAAGATATTATTAGATTGTAGGGCCACTAAACACTACATCACTAGCCAACAGGTTAACACACACGTGATATTAGATTGTAGGGCCACTAAACACTACATCACAAGCCAACAGGCCAACAAAGCCATGAAGATTTTATTAGATTGTAGGGCCACTAAACACTATATTTCTAGCCAACATGTTAACACACACGTAAAGATATTATTAGATTGTAGGGCCACTAAACACTACAAAACTAGCCAACAGGTTAACACACACGTGATATTAGATTATAGGGCCACTAAACACTACATCACAAGCCAACAGCCCAACAAAGCCATGAAGATTTTATTAGATTGTAGGGCCACTAAACACTACATCACTAGCCAACAGGTTAACACACACGTGATATTAGTATTAGATTGTAGGGCCACTAAACACTACAAAACGAGCGCACAGGTTAAAACACACGTAAAGATATTATTAGATGTAGGGCCACTAAACACTATATCTCTAGCCTACATGTTAACACACACGTAAAGATATTATTAGATTGTAGGGCCACTAAACACTACAAAACTAGCAGACAGTTTAACACACACGTGAATATATTATTAAATTGTAGGGCCACTAAACACTACAAAACTAGCCAACATGTTAACACACACACAAAGATATTATTAGATTGTAGAAAGCAAGTAATTTATGTACAGAAGCATCCTCTGATTTTTCAATTACACTTTTGCTATAACCAATAAAGTTTTATGTTTTAAATGTATGTAGGTAAGGAACCACGAAATTTCACTAAATAGTTTATTAATAATTTATAAGGTCAATAATATTATAAAGTATCATCACTGGCATACAAAAATGTTTGTTTCTAACACTAGCAGAAATGTTAAATGCAAATGTATAATTAGTTTCAAAATTTTAAAAAAATAACAACTTACAAATGAACTGAGAATGCACCCATTTTCTACAGTTAATCTCATGTTTATAACGATAGATAATCAAGAGAACATAATTAAAAATCCAACATGCTATTTTATACATACACATTCACCCACAAATTATCATACGCCAAACTGAAGCGCCAAAATGTCCAGTGCCAAGCTTAGTGCGCCAAAACAGTGCGCTAGAACGCCCTTCTTTGAAAAAAAAACGGATAAGAAACTTTGATAAACTCTAAACATTCGAATCAACAATATAGAAGTTATGTTGATCAAGCTGGGATTGAATATTGTCAAAAATCAAAGGAATTTACCAAATATTTATTTAGGATTTTGTTTTGGAGGGGAGTTGGAGAAGGAGCGGGCAATTCGTATAAATGATCAACCATGTCAAATTTGGTTTTTCCTAAGATCTTGTCTATTTATACCTGTAGACACGTTGTCACTGAGGGTGATTCAATTCTTTTTTGTAAAGATGAATTAATTGGACCAGCTTTGATGAAAATAAAAACATGTCTATACTTAGCATAAATAGATTTAAAGTCTTACATAATTATTTTACTCGCCCGGACTACCACTCTGAATGTCACATTAGGTAAATGTGACAGTTTGTAAATAAACATGCATGCGTTCAACCCAGGCCGGTCGTTTTCTAGTCATTGCTGCAATACCATCAGTGCAATTCCGACACAGCGATACCATTTGCTACCATATAGCTAGTTAACACCATCCGTGCAAACACCGACACAGCGATACTATTGGCTACCATATAGCTAGTTAACACCATCCGTGCAAACACCGACACAGCGATACTATTGGCTACCATATAGCTAGTTAACACCATCCGTGCAAACACCGACACGGCGATACTATTGGCTACCATATAGCTAGTTTACAAGGAGAGTAAAAACTTTAGCACTATTTGTCCAGCCCAGACAAAAATTATAAAAGACAAAAATTATTCCTCAACGTCATCTATCCATACATACTGGATGTAAGCTTTTAATCGTTACTGTCCAATTAACAAAGTGACTTAAACCTTGTATCAATGAAATCCATGTTTGTCCAAACCTCTGCTGCTGACATAGAAATACTTGGTGAATTGTTTCACAACACAGCACCGGAGATATCATTAAATTTCGGGGAGCAAGAAATGTATGGACATAAGCAGCGACTTTAACTTTAAAAAAATATTTTTCTTATTAAGTTTTACTTTTTAAAGTATTTAGATGAAGACAGAAATAGTTTCACAAAATGCTTTTTTTTATATTCCAATTAAGATCAATTATTTATTTTTTTTAAATATGAGCACAAGATTGCACAATGTAAATTTTCAGTGTTAACAGGAAATGTATAAGAATGTATTTACTAAGTTAACAAATTTCACTAAAACATAAACGGTAACAAAAATTGCTTACATATTCAAAGATAAACGCACATTAGCAATGATAGCATATCTAGATAAAAAATATGACGAGGTCCACATACTGTTTTTTTAACACACATAAACACACAAACTAACACAAAAACAACCACACACTTACACAAAACACACACACACTTACACTAAAACACAACGCACACACAGAAACACACGATGCACAAACATAAAAATTTAAAATAAATATTAATTAATTTGTTTTATCTCTTGTTTTAATTTGTATTGAGGATAAAAATGATAATGTTTTCTGTGTTTGTCATTTAATTTAATAACATTTATATTATAATTTACCAATTTAGCATTATTAGACTATATAGAACATATTGTCACTAGTTATTTATGTTATTTAAATATAACAATGCAAGTCTATTTTTAAATAAAATTTAATATATAAAGCTGAAAGTTTGTGTATTTGTTTGTTTGTTTGTTTGTTTGTTACCAATACAAATCCACACCGTTGGACCCAGAAGGTGAAATTTTGCAGAAGACACCAATTTGACCTGCATAGGTCATAGGCTATGTTTTAACCCAAGGTGACCACCCCTAGGGTAAGGGGGCCCGTTTTTTGCTTTTTTCCTTATATATATGAGCTATATAAAAAAATGAAAATCTCGTCAAGAATACTTGTGTCAAAATAGTGCGCACTGTGCAAGAGTCTAATATGAACATTCCCTAAGCGGGAAAACCCCATTAGTATTAGACTATAATATTTGCAATTGTAGTTTATAACATAAAACTTTGGTTAGTTGTTAAGTATACTTAAATATTAACGGCGGCGGATTTGTATTGGTAACAAACAAACAAACACACATACTTTCAGCTTTATATATTAGATATATAAGAACTAAAAATCACTAAATATCATATTTTACTGATGGATAGAAGCATGAAACTTTGGCAAGATGTTAAGTACGCTAAAGCGACGATATTTTGCGATAAACAATTTTTAACTTCCCACTCATGGGAAGCCGGGGGCCCAAATGTTGTGTTTTTTAAAACTCATATACGCTATATAAATACTGAAAATCAACCATTCTTCTATTTACCGTGTAGTTAGAAGAATGAAACTTTGGGAAGTTGTTAAGTACACTCTCCTAACGGTTATTTGTGAAAAAGAATTTCAAACTTCCCACTCATTGGGGGCCGGGGGCCCAAATGTTTTTTTTTCTTTTATTAGAAACAAACTCATCACTAATTCTCCAATGTACCGTGTCGTAAAAACATGAAACTTTTGGAAATTACTCTCCTGGCAATAATGACAAAAAAATAAATAAATACAATTCTCACGTGTGTGGTGCCGGGGCCCAACTGTACATTTTCTTAAGCGGGCTATATTAACAAAATGTAGACAACGAAATACAATCACGTCTCACGAAACATCAGGTTTCTGTTTAGGTGGAAGCACGTAATTGCCTATGAATTGATGCGTACAACCCCGCAGTGGTAACAGGTGAAAAACTTACTGGGAGCCGGGGGCCCAAATGTAGTATTTTTTTTTACTATTATATGCTATATAAATACTGAAAATTACCTATTCGACTATTTCCCGTGTAGGTAGAAGAATGAAAGTTTGCGAATTCGTTAAGTACACTCTCCTAACGCTAATTTGCGAAAGAGCATTGTGTACGCTTCTCCAGAAATCCCTATTTAAAACCCGTGCGAAGCCGGGTACTTGCCTCTAGTTTCAGATAAAATGTCAAAACTTTTTATTAAAGGGCATTGAATTAAAATATTAAATATTCATTAAAATGGGTTTTCCCTTAAACTCGGCACCGAAAAAGACAATTGATGACGTGTTAAAATAACACAATATAAGTGTTAAATAAGTTGGGAAAATTGTTGTTATTGAACCTAGATCCAACATTTTTTACAAAAAAAAAGTTTGTGAACGTATAAATTATGAAATTAATTAGTATTTTTGTGTTGCTTAAACGTTTCTTTAAATGTAACTTAGAATATTATATGCACACACAAATTATCAAGAACAGCGTATCATTAAATAGTCATTATATAATGTCATAAAAACTATGACATGTGTACATTTCCTTAAGTTTATGCCCTTTTGTGACAATTCAGATATGTTACGCAGTCATAAGACAGGTACTTCTGCAAAGAGCCAACCATTTTATCAAAGTGGTAATGCCACTTGACTTCGCTCCCTGTAAAAAGGGAGACAAAATATAAAAAGAAAAGAGATAAACCTTAGATCAACATATTCTACTTGTT
>MUZC01000624.1:32662-47748 GCA_002072015.1 Radix auricularia | reverse complement strand
GATACATTTTATTAATTAATCGAATAATTTCCAAGAATTAATAATTTATAACCATAAATAAATAACGTTAAATGACGATCACTTATTTACCAAAATATGTTTAGTCTCAGTACTTACATAAACCAAAAAGTTTGTGAAATAACACAGCTAATCTGTTCTGCTATGCAAGAAGTATGGAAAAATAATCATTTTGTTTACGTACACTCGTATAATAAATAATAATCGTCTGAGGGAAAAGTATGGCAGAAAAAAAAAATTAACACATTGGGAAAAGAGAATAGAAACATTTTCTGAACTTAATAACATTTGTAAAAAGCAGAGACGGAAATTAAAGATTAAGAACGGGAAACATATTTACATCCTATCACAAATTAGTTAAGCATTTAAAGCTACTCTTAACTGATTGTTCATATAAGTTGATAAGTTATAACAAATACAAAAAAGAGCAGCCAGATTCATTACTGGAGAATATTCAAAACTGACAAGAGTAACACCATTAGTTAAATCATTAAACCTTGAAACACTAAAGGATAGAAGAACAAAGAGTAAATTAGTAATTATACATAAGGCAATTAATTCTAATTTAGAAATACAACACAGAGATAACCTAATACAACCTTCAAATAGGCATAAAGTTAAAAACACCTTCTTTTATTCCATATGAAAGAACAAACACTTACAAGTTTTCTTTCTTTCCATCCGGTATTCGGGCGTGGATTGGGTTGCCTGAAGAAACCAGGAAAGCCACCACTTTATCATCTTTTAAAACTATAGGAAGAATACAGGACTAAACACAAACCATAGAAATACGTAGGACGCAATAATCTTCTGTACAGATGGAGCGTCTGTAACATATAAGATAAGATAAGATAAGATAAGATATAATTTAAGATTTTTTAAAAGTACGTACTATGTCAGTTTAGATGGACATATGACACACATGACACAGTTGGCACATATTGCTTCATTAGCCGGCACACATCGTTTCATTAGCCGGCACACTGTGGCGAGAAAGATGTTGATATATTTTTGACAAGTTGTCTAGGGGTATATTATTTAATTTATTCTCTCTCTGCCTACACGAGCATACTTTAGTGATCTCTCACAATGCGATGATCAACAAACAATTAGGTGAAATTGTAATTATAATTTATTTTACAATATTTACAGAGAGCGGAAACAAGTTCCGTTATTGGCAAAATTCATCATAAGGCTTGTGCCAATCAATATTATAATTATAGGGTATACTTAAATTTTATAGGAATGACTGCCCCGCTCCGTGAACGGTTGGTTCTGCAATGCTGTCCTATGGGCTGCTTCACCTATGGTTCCAGGTGACTTCGGTAATCACGGATGGTGTGAATAACCGGCTTCTACACAGGTGATGTGTAGGCATCAACTAATGTAGTTGGCTTCTTGTTGGCTGCTTCACCTATGGTTCCAGGTGACTTCGGTAATCACGGATGGTGTGAATAACCGGTTCCAACCACTCTAAGGTGTAAACAACAACCAGAGTGGTTAGCTTCAGCGTTACACTTGAAGTAAGCTGGTACAGATGATGTGTCCTCCTCTGGTCCTGTCGATCAGTGCAGGGTGAGGTAGGGGTTGGATGCAGGTCGCGTGGATAGCGGTGAGTCCAGCTCCTGGTCCAATCGTGGGCTGTGGTTCGGATGCAAGTCGCGTGGATAGCGGTGAGTCCAGCTCCTGATCCAGGTGTGACGACACTTCGTTAGGACGGTTGCTGCCTGGAGTTCAGGTTATCTCGCAGCGCAGTTGGGTGCCTAGAAACCAGAATAGATTCTGGCCACGAATAATTTGCGTCGGCGTTTCTTGCTCAAAGGATGGTAAGAGATTTGGTCCAGTGGGTTGAACAATCAAATCGATAAGCTTACTGTGGTCGCGTGAGCGGAAGAAAAGACAGATCCCTCTAATCGCTGAGTTTTATACCAGACTGGATAGCCTCATTTCCAGGAAGTTCATTGCATATATAATTATTGACCTCTGCTCCTTGACCTCTTGGAGAGTGATCCCCTTTTGTTTTGATCCGTTCGTGCCAATAACAGTGGGCTCGTAAAATTTCGCCACATACGCCCTTTTTTTGAGAGGATTCATCTTGATGAAGCATATAGAAATGGAGTGTAGTTATTTGCACGAGTCAGTGCGGGCTTCCGTTGATGAGAGAATACTATGTAAAGTTGAACATCCACTTTTCCTCGGTTAACACCTTTATATACTTGACATGGGTGTTTCTTCTGACTCTGAGTCAGGTGGGTGTCGACTCAAGTAATCAGGACCATGATTATCCTTTCCAGGGATGTACTCAATCCTAAACGTGTAGGGTTGTAGTAATAGTGACCATCTCATCAGTCTAGCGTTTAATTTCTTTGATGAGGACAAGAATGACAACGGATGATGGTCTGTTTGTAATAGGAATTGTTTACCGTAAAGATACGGCTGAAATTTCTTCACGGCCCATACTAAAGCTAAACATTCCAATTCTACAGTTGCATATTTCTTTTCTGCCCTGTTGAGTTTTCTACTGGCATAGGCAATAGGAAATAGTCGTGGTTCAGGTCCGGAACCCTCCTCGGCTTGCAAAAGTATAGCGCCGAGTCCTACGTTACTGGCATCCGTCCTGAGGATAAAATCCTTCTTTAAATCCGGTAATCTGAGAACGGGCTTTTCAATAAGAGCATTCTTGAGCTGATTGAAAGCTTCCTCAAATTCTGGTGACCATACAACTTTCTCTGGCTGGTCCTTTCGAGTTAGGCTGGACAAGGGTGCGGCTATTAGATTGAATTTGGGTATAAACTTCTGATAGTACCCGCACATACCTAGGAATGACCTCACTTGTGTTTTAGTGCTTGGTCTAGGTGCCTTGCGTAAATTGTCCACCTTCTCATTTTCAGGCATAATTAAATTTTCTTCTATTAGGTGCCCGAGGAATTTGATTTGGGAAAACCCAATGTTGCATTTTCAAAGTTTCGCTGTTAAGCCTGTTTCTCGCAATCTATCCAACAGTAAATTCAAAATCTCCAAATGTTCCTCCCACGTTTCAGTGGCGATCAGGATGTCATCAATGAAATTGGCCAGTCCCGGCCTCTGTATAGGGTCCAGCAGTTTCCTCATCATGCGAGTGAATACGCTTGATGAGTTATTCAGTCCGAAGGGCACTGTTTGAAATTCAAATTGGCCTTGAGCGGTGCTGAAGGCTATTAATGGTCTGCATTCGGGCTCCACCTCGATCTGGTAGTATCCCTTACTCAGATCCAGTTTACTAAAATATCGGGCCTTGTTTAACTTAGCGAATATGGTTGATGGGACTGGTAAAGGCTCAGCTTGAAATTCGGCTGCGGCATTTAGCCTTCTGAAATCTATGCACATTCGATGTGTGCCGTCTTGCTTCCTGACTAACACTACTGGGGCACTGTAGGGTGAGGTTGAAGGAGCGATGATGCCCATTCTTAGTAACTCCTTAATCTCTTCCTCTATTACCCCAGCCTTGGCGTGTGGTACTGGGTAAGGCCGGCAGACATCACTTCATTAGCCCGCACGCGACTAAAATATTACTTCCTAAATCAATAGTTTTAACAAATCATTATATTAAATATAATTAAAGTTTATAGACCAGGGCTTCTCAATCATTTCCGTATGTTTGACCTACAGCACTTAATCAATTGCTTAGAAACCAGTGAGTTTTTTGCCTGTTTTGATGTTGTACCGACACGAGGCACCATATGGTTTAATACCAAAAACATTGACATGAATTCAGTTAGTTTTATGTTACATATGATAACGACCCGAATAACCATATGGTCTATAAAAAATATAAAATTTTGACATGAATTTAGGTAGTTTTATGCCACATGTCATCAAAAATTATTAGAATAAAATAGTCGCTTGTCTTTTACTTGTTTTCAGAGATTTTTATGATCGTAGTCGGTAACTAGTTTACTTTACCAAACTACGTTCTTTATCGATAAACGCTGGTACTATGAATTATTTTATTAAAATTTTGCTTGAGATTAAAAGAAGTCAAATGGTGGGTAAACATTTTTTATCAATTTTAAAAAAAGAAGTATATTCGTCAACGATTTTTTCAATGATTATGTTAGTAACAAATTCAATATAAATTATGTTGATTTTATATCTACATTAGTTACCAACCGTATTGATCATTATAAAATAGTAGGGCTGTTATATATTAAATATAATTTAATAGTTATATTTTGAAAGAAAAATACCGATTAATTAATCGATAATTTTCTTAAAGCCAAAAATAAAGATGGATCACGTCAATGAACTGGACATTTCTAAGGAAGTAATAAAAACAGGCAATGGATTTTATTTTATTGAGTTATTTTTAAAACATAGCAATAACAATAAGTGAAATAACGTATTTAAGTTTAGGAATTTAGATGAAAATTTCAAATTAATTTTAAAATGTTAAAGTCATACAGCTATATAGAAATTGTTTGATGATTAACAAAAACATAAAGATAATCTTTTTATCACAATTTGTTCAAAAGTTATGATTTTTTTCTAAGACCTCAACATCACTTTTTTCACTATGTTGTTTTTCTTCACATTTATTGAGTGTCCATAACTTGAGTACAGGTTTTTAATTTAATTTATTTTTAAAAATGGATTTTTTTAGGAAATATATTTTAATATAAGTAGTTCAATATAATGATTTTTAATTTTGTTATTATTAATTAATTAAAAACAGTGTATTTTTAAAAAAATATCATTGTCCTTATAAAACAGGTTATTTGAAAGTTTACACATTTGAAGTCTTTTTTTTAAATCGAGAAGTTTGTACGTAAAAAAACAATTATTAAATTGTAACACTTAAATATTTATTAAGAAATTAAAAACAATTTTAATCGCTATTTTATGAATTAAAATTAAATTAATCGATAAATAATTAACCGATTAATCGAGAAATTAATCGATAATTTCCGAAGCCCTATAAAATGGAATAAAATACTGACAAGATTATATCTTTTTCAAATCTAGTTTTAAATAGTTGGGACGAAAATAATTGTATTTGAATGTTATTATATCCCTAATTTTAGTGATCGAATTCAGTGGCATGCCACTTATATGTATCAGCATCATTGCCCTCCATGTACTACTTGAAAATAGATTGACATCCATATATATTAATCTTAATAAGTTAATTTCAAAGGTTACGAAAGTATAAATAATGTAATAAATAATTTGCATTATCTATTATTAATTTAGGTGTTTGAACTTCAATTTAAATTACCAATAAATAGTGTTTTGTTTTTTTTTAATTTAAAATTACACAAGTTTATAATAATGTCTTACGGTATTATATATAAAATTTAAAATTAGATTTAAAGAAATTACATTCAAAATTTCTAACCTACATTCTCTAAAGGACAACATAATGTTACCATATATTTCTATCGGAGCGTTTTGGTGCACAGATTACTGGCAATACACAATAATGCGCATTAAAAGTTGTAATGAAATAGTATTTAAAAGATAGTATTCTTTCTAAATGACAAAATATAGACACATTTTCTACACCAATATAATTTAAAATATTGCTGTAGTGTAATGACATGTGCATACAAATTGCGTCATCGAACAATGTTGAAGATTATAATATAAAGCCTTGATTGGTATTTGTTTATTTACCATTGTCTTCATTTCGTATTAAAATATATTGGTCCTAGGAATTATAATTCTTATTCCAACTTTTTAAAGCTGATAGTACTTTAATAAGTATTTGTTCTGGCTTTAATGAAAGAAGTCATTTGATGTTATTAAAAAGTTTTATGTAACTATTGTTAATATATAAGTTTGTGTAAGTTTATAAACTTTAATCATATAAGATGCTAACTAATTGTCACGAAATATACTTTCTTGGGACTTTTTTTTTGCATTGATTTCTTCCTACATAAATGTTTATGGGATTTTTAAAAAAAATGTTTAAATAAAGAAATTGAACAGGCCTTGTCTTACTTCTATCTTACAACACCAGACTTCTACATGTTTTTCCTTTAGAAGTCACGTTCCTCACGGCAATCGGTGACGTCAATGATTACGTCAATATTATAAATTGTAATATAGAACACCCATAACTTGAAACAAATGTAAATTCCAACATTTTAAAATACTATTAACCGCATTGTTATCGATGCACTAACGTCGTAATTTGTTAGTAATTCGTAGAAAATATAAGTCCAAAACACTGACGTAAAGATAATAATATTTACAACAAGCTGTATTTAGAGTCCAAGACCTTGGCCTATTCCGTTATTGTATGTAATGTTTTAGGAAATTTCATTCACTCCACCAACCAGGAAATTTGTTGTCTGTAATCAACCACCACGACTTCATGTATATATAATTTTGGCTTCGGATAATTTAAAGAATATATTAGAAATAAATTATAAAACTAGCGGAATGATAACACATATTTAGGGAAAATGTAAACTGGAATCAATTATTAATATAATTACGTCCATAAAAAAAACATCTGTGATAGAATCATATTTTTTTTCTTAATATAACACAAACTTTATTATGATGTTAGTATGTCTCTTGGAAAAAATTTGTTTCAAGCAAAAATTTATCGCCATGTAAGACTTTTTCTAATAGCAACTATTCATAACATTGGAGATCACACACGTTTTAAAAAAATATTTCTTCAAACCGAATTTACCCTTGATATTTCTTCAAATGGTAGGGGGAGAGGGCATGTATTATCTGGTATGTTGGGTCTGAAACCAATGTTAATTTAATGAAATTCCTTGACTATTTAGAAATTTTGTATTCATTATCTATTCTGTACCAAATATAAAATTTCATTTGTAAAGATGCCGATTTAATTATATTCCGAAAAAAAAATCACGGGTCCCAACCTCGGCACTGGCAAGGTCCTAGGACATTTTGCTAGTCATTCAATTCCTTGCTCGTTAGTGGTGGCTAAATGAAACTTGTCAACTCTACTTCAATTGCCCCATAGTCCGACATGGACTGAAAAGGGATTGTACTCTTTGTTTACGTCTTTTTGTATCTTGTATACTAATTAAGAAACGAAAACAAGTGTAAAGTTATCTACATTCAATCAATTAAGAAACAATAACATGTGTAGTGTTTTCTACATTATATCAATTAAGAAGACATAACATGTGTAGTGTTGTCAACATTATATCAATTAAGAAACGATAGCATGTGTAGTGTGGTCTACATTATATCGAGTAAGAAAACATGTGTAGTGATGTCTACATTATATAAAATAAGAAACTATAACATGTGTAGTGTTGTCTACATTATATAAAATAAGAAACTATAACATGTGTAATGTTGTCTATTTTATATAAAATAAGAAACTAAAATATGTTCAGTGTGGTCTACATTATATCAATTCAGAAACGATAACATGTGTAGTGTAGTGTACATTATATCAATTTAAAAACAATATCATGTTGAGTGCTGTCTATATTATACAAATTAAAAAAACGATATTATGTGTAGTTTTGTCAACATTATATCAATTCAGAAACGATAACATGTGTGGTGTTGTCCACATTGTAAAAGAGGTGTGATATGAGTATTTAACTGATATTTCTATTCACATAGTTTTAGACAAAAGTAATAATGCCACTGATTTTTTGTTGGTGTTATTTTCAGATTTGTGTATAAATTCATTTACAATAACATACCAGGTGTATTTGAGGGATAGACTATTAATAACATTAATGTAGTGATAAGTTTACATGGTGTGACAAAAAATATTTCCAGCTGTTTAACTATTGTATTATTTTAACATTGATTTTGTTTCTCTGTATGTTTTAAATCTGTTTCCGCACCTCATATGTTGACCAGTCGCCATTATAGGACGACAGCCACAGATAAACTTGGATTTCTGAGTTAACTAAAGGACTTATATAAAAATGGCGCCATGATGATTCAGTGGGTCCCAAACTCTTAGAGCCACAGAAAAACTTGGTTTACTGAGTTAACTAAAAGAATTATATAAGGCCAGCGCTATGATTATTCAGTAGGACCCAAACTCTTATAGAAAAGCTTCAACTGTTTATGAAATTGAATTCCTTTAGTCTTATATATATAAATTAATGTTATAAATGTTTAAGGTATAAATGATCTTCATCCTTCTATGGCCACGTGTGTTATCATTTTGTAACTTGTTAATGCTGATCAAATCAATGGCTAGGCTGGGGACTTTAAGTCGGCCGGGGACTTCAAGTCGGCCGGGGACTTCAAGTCGGCCGGGGACTTCAAGTCGGCCGGGGACTTCAAGTCGGCCGGGGACTTCAAGTCGGCCGGGTCTGTGATGTAAAGATGTCTGCCAAAGGGATGGCCGGGTCTGTGATGTAAAGATGTCTGCCAAAGGGACGACCGGGTATGTGATGTAAAGATGTCTGCCGAAGGGACGGCCTGTCTGTGATGTAAAGATGTCTGCCAAAGAGACGGCCGGGTCTGTGATGTAAAGATGTCTGCCAAAGGGACAGCCGGGTCTGTGATGTAAAGATGTCTGCCAAAGGGACATGAAAGAAGCCAGTGCAGCACAAACGACTAGGAGAGTAAGTCACAAGACCGATCCGAGTGGCGCTTAGTTTCAAAGTGGGTTTCATAGTAGCAGAAGAGCAAAATATTGTGTAGGTAACATTCAGAAGAGCTAGGGAAAAGGCAATAAATGGAAGCACATAACTCGGGGGCAAAACCTGTGGTGAAACATCTCATCAAGGATAGTACTGCACAGCTACTATAAAAACTGTCACTTAATGATATGACTGCACAGCTACTATAAGAAATTTTACTCAAGGATATGACGGCACGTCTACTAACAGAACTGTCACTCAATGATAGAATTACACAGCTACTATAAAAACGTGCACTTAATGATAGGACTGCACAGCTACTATAAAAACTTGCACTAAATGATAGGACTGCAGAGCTACTATAAAAACTTGCACTTAATGATAGGACTGCACAGCTACTATAAAAACTTGCACTTAATGATAGGACAGCACAGCTACTATAAAAACTTGAACTTAATGATAGGACTGCACAGCTACTATAAAAACTTGCACTAAATGATAGGACTGCACAGCTACTATAAAAACATGCACTTAATGATAGGACTGCACAGCTACTATAAAAACTTGCACTTAATAATAGGACTGCACAGCTACTATAAAACCTGTCATTTAAGGATATGACTGCATAGCTACTATTAAAACTGTCACTCAATGATAGGACTGCACAGCTACTTTAAAAAACTCTCACTCTATGATATGACTGTACAGCTACTATAAAAACTCTCACTCTATGATATGACTGTACAGTTACTCCAAGAACTGTCACTTAATGATAGTACTGCACAGCTATTATAAAAACTGTCATTCAATGATAAGACTCTACAGCTACTATAAAAACTGTCACTAAGTGATAGGACTGCACAGCTACTATAAAAACTGTCACTTAATGATAGGACTGCACAGCTACTATAAAACTGTCACTTAATGATAGGAGCGCACAGCTACTATAAAAACTGTCACTTAATGATATGACTGCAAAGCTACTATAAAACTGTCACTTAATGATAGGACTGCACAGCTACTATAAAAACTGTCACTTAATGATAGGACTGCACAGCTACTATAAAAACTGTCACTTAATGATAGGACTGTACAGCTACGATAAAAGCTATAACTAAATGATATTACTGCACAGCTACTATAAGAACTGTCACTTAATTAGAGGACTGTACAGCTACTATAAAACTGTCACTCAATGATAGGACTGCACAGCTATTTTAAAAAACTCTCACTCTATGATATGACTGTACAGCTACTATAAAAACTCTCACTCTATGATATGACTGTACAGTTACTCCAAGAACTGTCACTTAATGATAGTACTGCACAGCTATTATAAAAACTGTCATTCAATGATAAGACTCTACAGCTACTATAAAAACTGTCACTAAGTGATAGGACTGCACAGCTACTATAAAAACTGTCACTCAATGATAGGACTGCACAGCTACTACAGCAGATTTGTCATGTTTTGTTGAGATGCGACCTTGTTTGGCCGATGTCACATCTTTGAAAATTGTGTTAGCCTTTTTTGAGTTATTTCTTGCTCGATTTTCATCTATGTCCGAGCATTGTTGTTCTATCCAGTTTGTTTGTTTTTGTTTTTGTTTTTTTCATTAAATACTTGTCATAAAACTATTCAAATCAAGCATTAAAGCAGCTAATACTTGAAGCTTGCCTCGAGCAGATATCAGCAGCTACCATAATCTGGTGCTGATTACTTTCCATCTCCACTAAATCGCAGAGGTGTTCAGGGCAAAAATTGGAGGGAAATTTCTCCACTGACCACAATTTTATGAGTCTGGAACGGATATGGACATAGATCTAATATTTGATATCTTCAATACCACAATAATTGAGACAGCAAAAGATATACTTGTCAAGAAACATGCAAAAAAAATAGACCATGGGTCTCCACGTATATTTTAGAACTATGCCATGAAGAAAGGAAACTTTAGAACATAAAGAATACTGCATAAGGAGCACCCAAATACAGAGCAATCAATAAAAAGATCAGTAAAGAAATAATTAAAGCAAAAACGATTCAAACTAATGATGCAAAATACTTAGGAGTAGGCCTGTCAACGGGTACCCGGGACCCGGGTACCCGTTGCCATCAGATTACCCGGGTAGTAAAATTCCGCCCGTGTACCCGTGAAAATGTAACTTTGATGTCAATATTAACGGAGGTCAAACTTCGGCTCCCATTCGGCTTTTTTTTTTTTTTTTTTAAATAATATGTTAAATGAAAATGTTTGTTTGAAATAAATGCAGTAAATTACATTTATGGAGAAATATCTGTCAACGGGAAATGTATTTTGATATTTCATTTTTCTCTCAACGTGAGACAGAAATCGCAAACACAAAAAGGTTTTCGCGCTTTAAAAAGAATCATATAGATAAGGAAAATAAAAGTCCTCAGTCAAAGAAAATGATGTTAGAGATAAAAGCGGCGTTTGTTAGTAAAAAAAATCCCTTCTGTGACAGTAAATTCGCTTTGAAATACGCCGATTGATACTAGCTAATTTTATTTATCTACCCTCCCTCCTCCCTTCATTCATATAACCCACACCACTTGCCTTCGCTTGTGCTTCTTGTGTGAATTAACACGTGTTGACCTAGAAAAATTGATGTACAAGGTTGTCTGTATTTAAAGTTAATAAAATAATCAGTTACTAACAATTTCAAATGGGTAAGTCGTCGGCCGTGGGGCGGGATGGCATAGAGATAAATGAGGCCGTGTTTGGTTTTGTTAATAAAAGTTACTTTGAAATACGCCGACATAGGATTTCCGATTGTAGACGTTGTTTATCTCCCCCCTCTCCATCCCCCCACACCCCATTATTGAGTGTGTTTTGCGTGTTCGTTAACACAAGTGCCTCATTTTAAAAAAAAAAATAATACACCAAAATTTGTTAATTTTTTAAAGTCAATAAATTAGTTACTNTCCCCCCCCCCCCCATTTTCGATTGTGTTTTGCGTGTTCGTTAACACGAGTGCCTCATTTTAAACGAAAATATTACACCAAAATTTGTTAATTTTTTAAAGTCAATAAATTAGTTACTAAAAGTCCAATAAAATAACAATTACGTTTAGCACCTACGGAGGAGGCGATCATACATTTGTGACATGTGTGTTTTGAAATATAACGTCAAATCAAAACGTGCCACTTAAAATGAAAGTTCTACTTAAAAACTTGAATGCTTACAATTTATTTATTGACGATTTACATGGATTTACATGTGTATCGATTTAATAGAGTTCAACTTCACATTAAATACAAACTTAAGTGACAATAAAGTTATTTCACAAATGCTCATTTGCAAAAAGGAGGTACAGCTATTATGGGGGAGGGGGCGGCTGCTGCAAATCTTTGTTCTAAGGGGGTTCTAAGTTTTTGTGACATTGGCGGGGGGGGGGGAGGGGGGATAAATCAGCCAAAATCACGTGACGTCACTTTTAGACGTTAGCCGTGTGGTTAATGAGAAATAAGTGGCATGGAAGGTGGCTAGATTGCATAGTATTGCTGTATGACGGTGAAAATTATGCGATATTTTGAACGGGTAACCCGGGTACCCGTTCGAAATTTGGACGGGTACCCGGGCAGGATTTTTCAAAAAATTGACAGCCCTACTTAGGAGTAGTAATAAATGAGAAACTATCATGAATTCCCCCTGTCAATGAAGTTATTTAAAAAAAAACAACTTAGGATTATTTTTAAAAAAAACTTTTACAAATGTAATAAAGACATGACACTCAAATGCTACCTCACTCTGTTGAGATCTATACAAAAATATACATCTTCTGTATGGGACCCTACCACCAAAGAAAAAAAAAGAGAATCTAAAACAAATTCAAAGAAGAGCTGCCAGACTCATTACTGGCGAATATTCAAAACTGACAAGAATAACACCATTAGTTAAATCATTAAACCTTTAAACATCTTCAGGATATAAGAACCAATAGTAAATTAGAAATTATACATGATGCAATTTACTCCAATTTAATAATACAACACAAATATAACATAATACTACCCTAAGATAAACATAAGGATAAAATCATCTTTCTTATTCCGAATGCAATAGAAAAAACACTTACAAGTTTTCTTTCTTTCCGTCCTGTATTCGGGCGTGGATGGGTTGCCTGAAGAAACTAGGAAAGCCAATATTTTATCATCAATTAAAACTCTAATAAGAATACAAGACATAACACAAACCATAGATATACATTATACGCAATAATCTTCTGTAGAAAAAAAAGCGTCTCTAATATAAAAGATAAGATATGAAATATTTCATTAAACCTACCTTTTAAATAGAAAGAGTATATTTAGAGGCAAAGTTATAAGTGTATGCATTTGACAGAATAAATGGTCAAAATTAAATACTTTTGATTGTTAGCTTAATTTTATTTCTGTCTATGATATTTGCTACATTAATATCGTTTTATCTTATATTTGCTACATTAATATCGTTTTATCTTATATTTGCTACATTAATATCGTTTTATCTTATATTTGCTATATTAATATCGTTTTATCTTATATTTGCTACATTAATATACTTTAATTATTTATACATATGAGTTTCAGTAGACATCTTAAGAAGTTTGCCGAACATCTACACACTAATTTCAAAAATTATTTTAAAAAAAAAAGATTTTGTACTATAAATCATCTATATACGATAAAAGCTATAAGGATGTTCATTATAATACACTGGGCAAAACAATCCGATAAAACCAATTTCTAGTTATGAATCGTAAAACGTGTTTAAAATTAATGCGCCCGATCGTGAATATGTATTTTTTAAAACGTATTATCAAAGTTGTGCGCACCTTATTGTGCGACATTAAAGATTGTTGAACAGAATATACACCACGAAACTCTATCTCAAAAATTAAACGTGATACATAGAGATACATAAAATAATTTAAAAACTCAATAATTTAATTACAGTACAATTGATTAGTTTGAAACTTTGATACTAAAATTTTATCATCCCCACAAGACTGATTGAACAATTTTAGCTTGCTACCATTAGAGATAATGGGTTAAAATTGGAAACAAAGTTTTTTCGGCACGCAGGCAAGGCTCTGAAATTCATAAGTTAATATAAAGATTTATAAAACGTGAGCTGAGTGTGTTTGGTAATGTGTATGTCACATTTTGTTTGCTTGAAACAACCTGACTGCTTTTTGTAACTGTGTAGGTGACATTATGTTTACTTGTAACAACCTGACTGTTGTTTGTAACTGTGTAGGTGACATTATGTTTACTTGTAACAACCTGACTGTTGTTTGTAACTTTGTAGGTGACATTCTGTTTGCTTGTAACAAACTGACTGTTTTTTGTAACTGTGTAGGTGACATTATATTTGCTTGAAACAACCTGACTGTTTTTTGTAACTGTGTAGGTGACATTCTGTTTGCTTGAAACAACCTGACTGTTTTTTGTAACTGTGTAGGTGACATTATGTTTACTTGTAACAAACTGACTGTTGTTTTTAACTGTGTAGGTGACATTCTGTTTACTTGTAACAAACTGACTGTTGTTTTTAACTGTGTAGGTGACATTATGTTTACTTGTAACAAACTGATTGTTGTTTAATTAAAACTTTACGTAACATCTTGACGAAAATTTATAAACCTTAAATTAGTTTATAAATATAAATTTGCTTTTTGTCAATTAAAAACCGAGATTAAAGTATTTTCTTTCTAATTATTTGATAAATTATTTTAAAGTTTCACAAAAATATTATTTATCCTTATTTTCATTGTAGAATTTTTTCTGCAACAAGTTAAATTTGTATCATATGAAATATGTTTACAATCATAGTCGTGTGCGGGCAACTACAAAAACACACGGAGCTAATATAATAACAACGTGCGCTTTCAGTTTCAGTAATAACTATGTCTCATCGATGACAATAGCATCATTTTTAAGGACTTTTGTAAGTTCGTTAGTAGATTTGTACATAGCAGCTCAGAAAGTCTAGACATGTCTAGTATTTAAATATGTCATATAAGATAATATTAAAGGCTATCAAAGTTTACTTGGTTTATTTCGCTCATATAAAATAGGGAATATCCGTTGGTACACTTCCATGGACTTGAATACAAGAAATATAATTTGAAGGCAGTTTGTGGAAGATTATTTTCATAACAGTTATGGAGATATCGTTATGTGACACATTCCCCAATAGCCTTGGCCAGTAAACAATGTGACACTAAACAGAATAGGAGATATAATTAGATTGGAGGGATCAATACATTTATGTATGAAAGCAGCGTCTGTTTTTTTTTAAATAAATATTTTAATAAACTTTTACTTTTTCATGTACTTAGTTGACGAATAACAGACTTTTACAAAAAAATTACTTATTCCTGGTAACATCAATGAATTAAAAACAATATGAGGGCAAGTTTACAAATTTATTGTTTAAATGGTAGCATAAATGTTATATAAATGTACATAATATG
>MUZC01000624.1:15720-32153 GCA_002072015.1 Radix auricularia | reverse complement strand
TATATATATATATATATCTGCTAGCTTTAAATATATATATATACTAACAGTTTGATGTACTTACAGTATACAAAAATGCTTAGATGTCAGACGTCCAATAGCGTATGTACTAAGACTATGTTGCTCTGAATGTACCTAGACCCTACACATTTTTATATAGTAAGACCTTACAATGATGTATATACTTAGCCCTTACAAAGATGTATATCCTTGAACCTTATAAAAATGTTTATACTAAGACCACTCAAAAATGTTTATACTCAAACCATACAAAAATGCATATAATTAGATCTTGCAAAAAATATATTAAGACCTTACAAAAATGTATATACTAAGACTTTACAAAAATGTGTATACTAAGACCTTACAAAAATGCACGTGATAAAACATTACATTGTCAGGAACGCATATTATTTTTTTTTTCATTTTGTAGTGTGTGTATTGTCTATTCTTTTAATATTTGTTTTCTCAGAATAAGTGATTTATGACATTTTAGATCTTATTCTTTAGCGCATTTTCGAGATGTCGAAATCGCTATTGCACCCGTTTTGTCCGTCCGTCTGTCATCACCCTTGACCACAGCATCCATAAGTCCTAGACCCATGATGTATATATGTTTTTTGTATGTCCTTACCTGCCATTTGTGCATCAACACTCAGTTACTCGATCCGTTTAAAAACCCCGTTAAAACTACCAAAAAATATTTCGAATCGAGAGGTAACACTAGCACTAGGAACGGCCGCCATTGCCGGAAGTCGAATACATAATTCTTCAAGCATTGAAGAGTGTTGCAGAAGGTTGCAAAATAATTAGTTTTTTTTTTAGTTTACGTCATTAGAATATGTGTAAAAGTTTAGAGAGTTTTACGTCATCATTTGTGGTGACTTGTAATTGGATTAAAGAGAAAATATTTTTTTTTTTAAATGTAAAGAAATGACTTTTAAATAAAAAAATGTCAGGTATATTCATTACACAAGAAAATTCATAAAAATATGTCTAAAATCTAAACACAATTACTGATAACTACATAATTCTGATATCTAACACAAGTACTGATACATAATACGAAAATGCGCTAACACGTCCTGAATTCCAATAGGTACCAGGCTTAACATGATTTTTTTATTTATATGTCTACACATGTCTCGATTAATTTCTGTGCCTTATTCTATATATCTATATGTCTATACATGTTTCGCTTTATTTTTCGTGGAAACCGACATGACCTCTTTTCTTTCTTTATGTATTCTGATAACTTATGGAACATTTTACACGAATAGCAAAATTTCATAGACAAACGGTCATTTTTTTCCATAAAATAAATTGATTAAACATTTAAAGGCCCTTAGAATACAATTGATAAAGACTAGAGAGAAAGATAAATTTAATACACGCCCTTAGAATTTCAGTTCAGAAGGACTAGAAAAAATGACAAATTTTGGACAGTTAAGTCCACAGAAATTGGTCGGAATGGTTGGATATTTCTTAAGTCACGTCATAAACGAAAAGCTTTTTCTCGCAAAATTTGCGCATTCTCAGAAGAGTAAATAAAAAAAAGAACATATTAAAATATATGTTGATAAATACTGACGTATTGTGTAAGCTGTTTTAAAAAATTCATCTTCTAAATGTTTTGTTCATGTAGCACGATATAGTCTTAAACCAGTGTGTCTTTTAAAGGTTCTGATTATTTTAAAGGACTGCACTTTACCTGTTTAAAAAAAAGGTTTTTGTTCAAATTTGCTTGTTGACGTTTTTCAAATTTTTGTTCAGTGATCTAGATATTGCATTTAATGTTACTATAAACAAACTCAATAGTGCGCTAACATGAGGCCACGGATCGAGCCCACACAAAGCTAAAATAACATTGTTGAATGAATATCGCTAATAAATTCCTGCACTGACCTTAAGGGCAGTCGGGGCATCAACCAGGTCTACTAAGCACCTAGTAGGTTCAAAATAAAATATTAAGGGTGGCATCCATAAGGTCTACCAAGCCTCTAGTAAGTTCAAAATAAAATATTAAGGACCCCAAGGACAATCCGTTATTTGATTATCTTCTTTTACAGAATTTGACTTTGATTATTAAGAAATGGAAGATTAAATATAATTTAAAAAACCCATAAATAACCAAGTTTTCCCCGATAAATCCTTTATATACGCATCATAACTATAAGGATGTTCAGTAAAAATACAAAGGGCAAACAATCCAAAAATACAAAATTCTTGTTATTTATCTTAAAACGTGTTTAATATAATGCGCACCGATCGTGAATTTATTTTTAAAAAGTGCTTTCAAAATAATGCGCACCTTATTGCGCGACATGAAAGGTTGTTAAACATATTACACACCACAACACTTTTTCTCAATTAACATGAAGGAAAGAAATAAATAAAATAATTTTATAATTAAGTAATTCAATTACTGACCGTTCGATCGATTTGAAATTTTTAGACTTTATTTTTATCTTTGGCGTGAGTCTGCCTGCAAAATTTCAGCTGGCTATCTTACAATAAAGTGGATAAAAAATCGATCCAAAATTTCTTCCTGCAAGATTGCACTGTCTGTCGGTCAGTCGGTCGGTCGTATGGTCGGTTGGTCGCACGGCTCAGACATCACAAGTTAATATAAATTATTAAAAAATTAGTTCATTATTAACATATTATTGAACTGTTTTAAAGTTTCTTTTACATTTTCAGAAAGAAAAGTGTAGACCCCAATATAATATATTTTAAACCAATTTTATGTCATGATTATTCCACATGTTTAAATGTTTTATTAGAATACGAGCAAAAGACCCGTGCTATGCTACGGGGTAGGCACAATAAAAGTAACTTTATTTAGTTTTGGGTGTCAAATTATCCATAAAAAATAATATAAACGGATCTGGAAATTAGAGTTGTGATCAATCAAACACTTCTTAATAAAAACAAAGATAAGTGTGTCGAGAAAAATAAACATTATATTATTGGTTTAAATATTACCCATCAATTTTGGTATTTCTGCTGTCATATAGCAACATCATTATCATCCGTGGTTCTACGGCCCATGTAGGGCCCTGGCTTGCTCAACCACATCCTTCCAGCTACAGCTCATGTAGGGCCCTGGCTTGCTCAATCACATCCTTCCAGCTACAGCCCATGTAGGGCCCTGGCTTGCTCAACCACATCCTTCCAGCTACAGCCCATGTAGGGCCCTAGCTTGCTCAACCATATCCTTCCAGCTACAGCCCATGTAGGGCCCTGGCTTGCTCAACCACATCCTTCCATTCAGATCGATTGATGGCTTTCTTTCACAATTCTCGAACCCCTTTAATAACAGTCGAGTTCGATATTTGTTCTTGTGAGATAATTCAATGAAAATAATGAAAATGACGCTTCAAACATGTTAGTGCTTCACAATAGCATTAGAGGGTTTCTTGCTATTTCGCGTGGGATACTCCACAGCTACATTCATGTCTCCAGTAGATATTTCCTCTCTTTATTTCTTCACAACCTGTGCGTTATTTTTTTTTTAAATTTCAATCAGTTCCATTTGGACATACACCCGACCAATCTCTGTCTCAACCAAATGTGGAGTAGCAATGAATCTCATATTTTTGAGATCTTGTCACATCCTGAAAACTTTCTACGAATTCCAGTAATATCGCTTCGAGGACGCCTGAAAAGAACATAGCAGGAATTTCATCTTTTCTTACACGGTTACACAGAACAAGCACGATAGAGCTAATGTGCACAACACACGGTTTTGGTGCGTCATTGTTAGGGTCTCAGTTCATGGCAAGCCCTCATCAGCTACAATGTATGTATATGAGAGACAACATGCCCTCATCAGCTACAATGTATGTATATGAGTGACAACCTGCCCTCATCAGCTACCATGTATGTATATGAGTGACAACCTGCCCTCATCAGCTACAATGTGTGTATATGAGTTACAACCTGCCCTCATCTGCTACAATGTATGTATATGAGTTACAACCTGCCCTCATCAGCTAAAATGTATGTATATTAGTGAAAATCTGCCCTCATCAGCTACAATATATGTATATGAGTGACAACCTGCCCTCATCAGCTACAATATATGTATATGAGTGACAACCTGCCCTCACCAGCTACAATGTATTTATATGAGTGAAAACCTGCCCTCATCAGCTACAATGTATGTATATGAGTGACAACCTGCCCACATGAGTTACAATGTATGTATATGAGTGACAACCTGCCCTCATCAGCTACAATGTATGGATATGAGTGACAACCTGCCCTCATCAGCTACAATGTATGTATATGAGTGAAAACCTGCCCTCTTCAGCTACAATGTATGTATATGAGTGACAACCTGCCCACAAGAGTTACAATGTATGTGTATGAGTGACAACTTGCCCTCATCAGCTACAATGTATGTATATGAGTGACAACCTGCCCTCATCAGCTACAATGTATGTATATGAGTGAAAACCTGCCCTCATCAGCTACAATATATGTATATGAGTGACAACCTGCCCTCATCAGCTACAATATATATGTATGAGTGAACACCTGCCCTCATCAGCAACAATCTATGTATATGAGTGACAACCTGCCCTCACCAGCTACAATGTATTTATATGAGTGAAAACCTGCCTTCTTCAGCTACAATGTATGTATATGAGTGACAACCTGCCCACAAGAGTTACAATGTATGTGTATGAGTGACAACCTGCCCTCATCAGCTACAATGTATGTATATGATTGACAACCTGCCATCATCAGCTACAATGTATGAATATGAGTGACAACCTGCCCTCTTCAGCTACAATGTATGTATATGAGTGACAAGCACTGCAGATAACGCTACAGCTGACGGGGTTGTAAATACTCTCGCTATAACGAGGGCTTAAGAGTGTTAATGAATATTCAATATTTCATTCACAACTTTAAATAAAAAATCATGTTAAGCCTGGTCCCTTTTTGGACTCAGGACGTGTTAGCGCATTTTCGTATTATGTATCAGTACTTATGTTAGATATCAGCATTATGTAGTTATCAGAAATTGTGTTTAGATTTTAGACATATTTTTATGAATTTTCTTGTGTAATGAATATACCTGACATTTTTAAATTTAAAAGTCATTTCTTTACATTTTAAAATTTTTATTTTCTCTTTAATCTAACTACAAGTCACCACAAATGATGACGTAAAAGTCTCTAAACCTTTACACATGTTCTAATGACGTCAACTAAAAAAAACAACTAATTCTTTTGCACGCCTTCGCACCACTCTTGAATCCTTGAAAAATGCTCTATTCGACTTCCGGCAATGGCGTCCGTTCCTTGTGCCAGTGTTAACTCTCGATTCGCAAAGTTTTTTGGTAGTTTTAACGGGGTTTTTTAACGGATCGAGTAACTGAGTGTTGATGCACCAATGGCAGGTCAGGACATACAAAAAACATATATACATCATGGGTCTAGGACTTATGGATCCTGTGATCAGGGTGATGACAGACGGACGGACGGACAAAACGGGTGCAATAGCGATTTCGACATCTCGAAAATGCGCTAAAAATGAAGTAAACAAAAATTGAAAAAAATTGACCGCCGCAGGTTATTATAATTTGAACATATTTCGTAGGCAGCATGCCCTCTTATTGGCACACTTTTTGTGCCTACGTCCACATGCCCTCCTATTGTCACACTTTTTGTGCCTACGGTCACATGCCCTTCTATCGTCACAGATTTTGTGCCTACGGCCTGTTGCTGTCATATTGCTAGACTTTTATCGCATACCGTCACAATCTGTCCTATTGCCTCCCGTTTCGTGCCTACGGCCGCATGTGGTCAAAAGGGCACAGGTCACACACCACTGCACCAGAGCTGTGACTAGAGTTAAAAATAATATAATTATTTTATTCAGAGTTGCAATTGTTAAAATAATGTCATTAAAAAAAAATCTAGCATCTCACTTTGTAGTATTTACTTTTTATTATGAGGACAAAATCGTGGAGTTCTAAATACGTTGTTACATATTTATTTAATTTATTCCTTTTCAAGTCTAAAAATTATATGTTTACAACTAATAGCCATCATGTGGTTATATGTTGGAGAATGGCAGGTTTATTTTTTATCTGTATTTCTTTTTTCAGTTTTTTTGTATTTTTATTTAGAAAGAATAGCTACATTAGGGAGGACAATTATAATGATTTAAAGAATAGCTATATTATGGAGGACTGTTATAATGATTTAAAGAATAGCTATATTATGGAGGCCTGGTATAATGATTTAAAGAATAGCTATATTATGGAGGACTGGTATAATGATTTAAAGAATAACTATATTATGGAGGACTTTTATAATGATTTAAAGAATAGCTATATTAGGGAGGACCTTTACAATGATTTAAAGAATATCTATATTAGGGAGGACTTTATAATGATTTAAAGAATAGCTATATTAGGGAGGACCTTTATAATGATTTAAAGAATAGCTATATTAATTAAAATGATATCAGCAATCAGATAAGGCAGTCTTTCAAATTAAAGATTTTTTTAAAAAAAATTATAACTCTCAAATAAAATTGCATTTGACTTAAAAAAGTTTTAGTAATTTACATTGACTATTAAAACTATTTTTCTACTATTGACAAGTAGAGTCGGGTTGCTCATATCATATTCAAAAATTTACTGTCTAGATTTTATTTAATAATTATTTTTATCGACTTATTGTTTTGTAAAAACTCAATTATTTTACTAGACGTTTCAATATTTATAAAGGTGTTATCTAGTTTATAATAACTATAACATGTGAGAGTATCTTTTTGATTCTGTTCAGTCAGATTTGAAATCATCATCTCCTTGTTCTGTTAATATATTGTCAAGTCTTTAGACAGAAATGTAATACTTGTCAGTGATGTTGTTGAAATCAACATCTCCTTGTTCTGTCAATATATTGTCAAGTCTTTAGACAGTAATCTAAAGATTGTCAGTGATGCTGTTAAAATCAACATCTCCTTGTTCTGTCAATATATTGTCAGGTCTTTAGACAGTAATCTAAAGATTGTCAGTGATGTTGTTAAAATCAACATCTCCTTGTTCTGTCAATATATTGTCAAGTCTTTAGACAGCAATATAAAGATTGTCAGTGATATTGTTAAAAGTAGCCAGGAGATGATTCTCAAAAAGCGATTGATGACCATGGCTGACCATTTAACCAACAATTGCTTTATAAACCCTCCTCTTTTTGCTTTTCGGAGAGCTAAAAGCCTCAAAGATATACTTGTATAAAGTCACCTTCAAGCCATGAAAGCAAATTTTCGAACAAGAAATTTCAACCGTAACCGTAGCAATATTTGTTTATATGTGATTAAATTTGGCAACATTTCTTTCCCATTTGAAAAATTCAAAATAAAAGATGGATTGACTTGGACGAGTCACAACGTGATTTATGCAATAATTTTAGAGAGGTGTAATAATAGAATCTAAGTGGGTGAGGCAGGTTACAACGTGATTTATGCAATAATTTTAGAGAGGTGAAAAAAATAGAATCTAAGTGGGTGGGGCAGGTTACAACGTGATTTATGCAATAATTTTAGAGAGGTGTAATAATAGAATCTAAGTTGGTGGGGCAGGTTACAACGTGATTTATGCAATAATTTTAGAGAGTTGAAATAATAGAATCTAAGTGGGTGGGGCAGGTTACATCGTGATTTATGCAATAATTTTAGAGAGGTGTAATACTATAATCTAAGTGGGTGGGGCAGGTTACATCGTGATTTATGCAATAATTTTAGAGAGGTGAAATAATATAATCTAAGTGGGTGGGGCAGGTTAAAAGTGATTTATGCAATAATTTTAGAGATTTGAAATAATAGAATCTAAGTGGGTGGGGCTGGTTACAACGTCATTTATGCAATCATTTTAGAGAGTTGAAATAATAGAATCGAAGTTGGTGGGGCAGGTTAAAAGTGATTTATGCAATAATTTTAGAGAGTTGAAATAATAGAATCTAAGTGGGTGGGGCAGGTTACAACGTGATTTATGCAATCATTTTAGAGAGTTGAAATAATAGAATCGAAGTTGGTGGGGCAGGTTAAAAGTGATTTATGCAATAATTTTAGAGATTTGAAATAATAGAATCTAAGTGCGTGGGGCAGGTTACAACGTGAGTTATACAATAATTTTAGAGAGGTGTAATAATTGAATCTAAGTGGGTGAGGCAGGTTACAACTTGATTTATGCAATAATTTTAGAGGGGTGTAATAATAAAAATCTAAGTGGGTGGGGCAGGTTACTACGTGATTTATGCAATAATTTTAGAGAGGTGTAATAATAAAAATCTAAGTGGGTGGGGAAGGTTACAACTTGATTTATGCAATAATTTTAGAAAGGTGTAACAATAGAATCTAAGTGGGATGGGGCAGATTACAACGTGATTTAAGCAATAATTTAAGAAAGGTGTAAAAATAGAATCTAAGTGGGTGGGGCAGGTTACAACGTGATTTATGCAATAATTTTAGAGAGTTGTAATAGAATCTAAGTTGGTGGGGCAGGTTACAACGTTATTTATGCAATAATTTTAGAGAGGTGTAATAATAGAATCTAAGTGGGTGTGGCAGGTTAAAATGTGATTTATGCAATAATTTTAGAGAGGTGTAATAATAGAATCTAAGTGGGTAGGGCAGGTTACAACGTGATTTATGCAACAATTTAAAGGGATGTAATAATAGAATCTAAGTGGGTGGGGCAGGTTACAAAGTGATATAAGCAATAATTTTAGAGAGGTGGAATAATAGACTCTAAGTGGGTGGGGCAGGTTATAACGTGATTTATGCAATAATTTTAGAGAGATGAAATAATAGAATCTAAGTGGGTAGGGCGGGTTACAACGTGATTTATGCAATAATTTAAAGGGATGTAATAATAGAATCTAAGTGGGTGGGAGGGACAGGTTACAACATGATTTATGCAATAATTTTAGAGAGGTGAAATAATAAAATCTAAGTGTTTGAGACAGGTCGTCGTCTTGGAGATCAGATTAGAGAACAGCTGTATTATAAATAACAAGGCTCATTGTCTTTTCTCTAAATATTTTAGAAGTGTCGATTTTTATGTCGCAGCAACAGGATTTTTTTCTATGTCAGCAAAAGTGATTAAATTTTTTGGCGGTTAAATCGAACGATTAAAAACTTTAAACAATTCATTGCAAAGTGACTTATCTCAAAATGCAAATTTTCAGCCCGATAATATCGGCATTTTACTTGTATTTTTTTGCCCGCTAACGTCAAATCTAATTAAAGCTCGATAACATAACGAGAAGTGGATCCTTTTTTACTTTTTTTTTCGACCGCCCATCAGACCACGACAAGAGGGTGAAATAATATAAGGGATTTAACAATGAATTTATTTGAGGATTATTATTAGTTTGTGACAAATAATTATTTTACAAGATTTCTTAAGTCACTGTAAATCAATGGCTCCTAAATTTTGTGACGTAACACGATGCAAGAAAAACAACCCTTTTGTTTACTTATACTCCTCTCAATGAATAATAATAATACGAGTTAAAATTATCTAACTAAAAATATTAATTACTAATAAATATTTTAAAGCGAGAATATGATTATTTTCTTTAATGTTTATACTATACCATTGATTAAATTGAATTAATCGATTAAAATGACAAATAATAATCTATTAAATTATCGTAATCTCCACTACAAAAATTTACATATATTTTCAGGAATTGGTCACATTATACCAAGAAGCAATAATATAGTTTCGCATATAAATTTAATCTTAATTGAATGTTGATATACTTTTAGATTACTTAAATTACATTCTAGATAATTGATGGCGAACTTATGGCACGCGTGCCACAGTAAGCACTGAGAGCTTCATAAGCTGGCACGTGACTAAATAATTACTTCCTTGTCCCCTTCAAAACATTCTATTGAAAATAAATTAGTGTTTTATTCTAGTGCTTTTAAAACTTTGTAGTATGGTTAATGAGCAGGATCTTTCCGTGTATAGACGTGGTAGTGACGCAAGCCCCGCATGGCCTACATCCCTAAAACATTTAACATAAAATCAGTTAGTTTTATGTTACATGTGGTAGGGACACAAGCCCCGCATGGCCTACATCCCTAAAACATTTAACATCAAATCAGTTAGTTTTATGTTACATGTGGTAGGGACACAAGCCCCGCATGGCCTACATCCCTAAAACATTTGACATAAATTCAGTTAGTTTTATGTTACACGTGGTAGGGACACAAGCCCCGCATGGCCTACATACCTAAAACATTTGACATGAATTCAGTTAGTTTTATGTTACATGTGGTAGCATCATTAGCCCTGCATGACCTACATCCCTAAAACATTTGACATGAATTCAGTTATTTTTATGTTACATGTGTTAGCTACACGAGCCCCGCATGGCTTACATCATAAAAACATTTGACATGAATTCAGTTAGTTTTAAGCTACATGTCATCCATTAATTTTAGAAAAGAAATGTCACTTGTCTTATATCGATTTATTATGATCATAGTCGATAACTACTTTACTTTACCAAATTCTTCATTGCTAAGTGCTTGTACTATTACTATGAATTATTTTATAACAATGTCGCTTGTTATTAAAAGACGTCAAAGGTTGGGCTACATTGATAAAAATTATTTTAAAAAAAAACTTATCGTCAATTATTTCCTCTGAGTATATGAGAAAGTATTTCAGTTTAGATTATGTTGATTTATTGTCTATATTATGAAACATTGGGCATACAAATGTGGAAAAAAATAGAACATTGTTACGGCTTATTTTGATTTTATTGTTAACTGGCTGGGACTAAAATCGTAGCAGTGTAACGTTATTGTAACACTATTTTTATGGCGTAAAAATATGTCACATATATACACTTATAAAAATAGGTCAAGCAACTATATGCAGTTAATAAGACATATTTTTTTAAAAGGATTTACCTCAAGGTATTAATTATATAATTTTCTTTTCGTATCAATAAATGTAACAGTTAAAGTGAGAATCAGTATAAAATAGAGACAAGATTAGGCTTTTTACAAAACTAGTGTTAACTAGTTGGGACGATAATCATGGCATTTGAATGTTATTGTATCCCTAGTTATAGGGATCGAGTTCAGTGGCATGCCACTGACATAACTGAACTCTATTTAAGAACCATAAACGAGCTGCCTATATATAGTTAAACATACATATTGGTTAAACACTGTAGGTTAATTTTAAAATTTACGTTAATATAAATAATAATAAAGTTAATATTTTAATTTTTAATTAAAGTCCATTTATTTCAACTTCCTTTTAAAATTACTAAAATAAAATATATTTTTAAAAATTTACTCTAACACAAGCTTATAAAAATGTCAAACAGTATAGTATTGTATATAAAATTTAAAATTGCATTAAAAATATTAAGTTTCGTGCCTTTTATCCTAACTATTCTCAAGAACAACACAATGTTAACATTTTTTTTGTAACGGAGCATTTTGGTGCTGCGATTACTGACATAATAATGCGCATCAGAAGTAGCAATAAAATGATATAACATTTTTTGTGGCTTATTAGAGCCATGTACATTGGTAGTGTGATGTGTTGTTTGGTGGCTTATTAGAGCCATGTACATTGGTACTGTTGTGTGTTGTTTGGTGGCTTATTAGAGCCATGTAAATTGGTAGTATGGTGTTTTGTTTGGTGGCATATTAGAGTCATGTAAATTGGTAGTGTGGTGTGTTGTCTGGTGGCTTATTAGAGCCATGTACATTGGTAGTATGGTGTGTTGTTTGGTGGCTTTATAGAGCCATGTACATTGGTAGTGTGGTGTGTTGTTTGGTGGCTTATAAGAGCTATGTACATTGGTAGTGTGTTGTTTGGTGGCCTATTGGAGCCATGTACATTGTTAGTGTGGTGTGTTGTCTGGTCTCTTATTAGAGTCATGTACATTGGTAGTGTGGTGTGTTGTTTTGTGGCTTATTAGAGTCAAGTACATTAGCAGTTGGGTGTGTTGTTTGGTGGCTTATTGGAGTTATGTACCTTGGTAGTGTGGTGTGTTGTTTGGTGGCTTATTATAGTCATGTACATTAGAATTGTGGTGTGTTGTTTGGTGGCTTATTGGAGCCATGTACATTGGGAGTGCGTTGTTTGGTGGCTTATTGGAGCCATGTACATTGGGAGTGCGTTGTTTGGTGGCTTATTAGAGTCATGTACATTGGTAGTGTGGTGTGTTGTTTGGTGGCTTATTAGGGCCATGTACATTGGTAGTGTAGTGTGTTGTTTAATGGCTTATTAGAGTCATGTACATTCGTAGTGTGGTGTCTTGTTTGGTGGCTTATTAGAGTCATGTACATTGGTAGTGTGGTTTGTTGTTTGGTGGTTTGTTAGAGTCATGTACATTGGTAGTGTGATGTGTTGTTTGGTGGCTTATTAGAGTCATGTACATTGGTAGTGTAATGTGTTGTTGTGTGGCTTATTAGAGCTTTGCACATTGATATGGTGGTGTTTGGTGGCTTATTAGAGCCATGTACATTTGTAGTCTCGTGGTTGGTTGCTTATTAGAGTTATGTACATTGGTAGTGTAATGTGTTGTTTGATGGCTTATTAGACCCATGTACACTGGTATTGTTGTGTGTTGTTTGGTGGCTTATTAGAGCCATGTACATTGGTAGTGTGGTGTTTGGTGGCTTATTGGAGCCAAGTACATTGGTAGTGTGGTGTGTTGTTTGGTGGCTTATTAGAGTCATGTTCATTGGTAGTGTGGTGTGTTGTTTGGTGGCTTATTAGAGTCATGTACATTGGTAGTGTGGTGTTGTTTGGTGGCTTTTTAGAGTCATGTTCATTGGTAGTGTGGTGTGTTGTTTGGTGGCTTATTAGAGTCATGTACATTGGTAGTGTGGTGTGTTGTTTGGTGGCTTATTGGAGCCATGTACATTGTTAGTGTGGTGTGTTGTTTGGTGGCTTATTGGAGCCATGTACATTGATAGTGTGGTGTGTTGTTTGGTGGCTTATTGGAGCCATGTACATTGTTAGTGTGGTGTGTTGTTTGGTTGCTTATTGGAACCATGACCATTGATAGAGTGGTGTGTTGTTTGGTGGCTTATTGGAGCCATGTACATCGTTAGTGTGTTGTTTGGTGGCTTATTAGAGCTATGTAAATTGGTAGTGTGGTGTTTGGTGGCTTATTGGAGCTATGTAAATTGGTAGTGTGGTGTTTGGTGGCTTATTAGAGTCATGTACATTGGTAGTGTGGTGTTTGGTGGCTTATTGGAGCCATGTACATTGTTAGTGTGTTGTTTGGTGGCTCTTTAGGGCCATGTACATTGTTAGTGTGTTGTTTGGTGGCTTATTAGAGCTATGTACATTGGTAGTTTGTTGTTTGGTGGCTTATTGGAGCCATGTACATTGGTAGTATGGTGTTTGGTGGCTTATTAGGGCCATGTACATTGTTAGTTTGTTGTTTGGTGGCTTATTAGGGTCATGTACATTGGTAGTGTGGTGTTTGGTATCTTATTACAGCTATGTATATCACGTGATTTAACACGTCAATGATAATTCAAATTATCACATTATAATCATCTTTAAAAAATATCATCATTAATTACCTTAAACATTATATATATTATTGAAAAAAATTGATATAGATAATAAATCATGACGATTAAAAAGTGAATTAATTACTTTAAATAAGTAATTACCTGCTTACTATAAATATTTCATGTAAATTCATCACAAATAAATGATAAATAAATATATATATATATATATANCGAGCTGGTAGATTTTTGTTTTTGTCAGCCCACCACGCCTTTATGTAGATCTACATGTTATAAAGTGAATGGATTAAAAAATATAATATCTTAACAATAAAATGTAGATCAAATTTCGTCTAAGGACGTTCCAAAGAACAAATCAATTTTTGTGAGTGTATGTATGACCCACATAATTTTTTATGAGTGTATGTATGACCAAATCAATGTTTATGAGTGTGTGTATGAACAAATCAATTTTATGAGTGTATGTTTGACCAAATCAATTTTTATGAGTGTATGTATGACCCACATAATTTTTTATGAGTGTATGTATGACCAAATCAATTTTTATGAGTGTATGTATGACCAAATCAATTTTTATAAGTGTAGGTATGACCAAATCAATTTTTATGAGTGTATGTATGACCCACATAATTTTTTATGAGTGTATGTATGACCAAATCAATTTTTATGAGTGTATGTATGAACAAATCAATTTTTATAAGTGTATATATGACCAAATCAATTTTTATGAGTGTATGTATGACCAAATCAATTTTATGAGTGTATGTATGACCAAATCAATTTTTATGAGTGTATGTTTTACCAAATCAATTTTTATGAGTGTATGTATGGCCAAATCAATTTTTATGAGTGTATGTATGACCAAATCAATTTTTATGAGTGTATGTATGACCGAATCAACAGACAGCTGGTACTAAATTATTATATCCTAAAAAACGACTTGTAGTTAACTGCCCATCTGACAAAATTTCTATTTTGTTCATTTAAGAACTGGAACATAATAATAAATTTTAATATTGAACATACATAACTTCAAACAAACTGTTAAGTTAAAAAAATTTAAATACAAATGAAATCGTTGTTATCAATGCACTAAAAATGTAACATCTTAGTTATCTGTAGAAAATATAAGTCTAAAACACTGACATAAACGTAATAATATTACCACAAGACATTGGCCTATTCCATTATTGTATGTTATGTCTGAGGGAATAATGTATATTGATAATTTTTCAATTAGCTTACCAATGAAATATAGAAAATGTGAAAACTAAATATATATTAAATGAAAATGTATGCTAGAATCAACTATTAATATTATAACACGCATACAAAAAATTCAGGTAAAATCAGTTTGTTTATGTCCTAATTTGATAAAAATTTACTTATGACGAGTAAGAAAGTCCGTCCAAGGACGTTCCACAATTGTTTAGGTGGCATGTTGTACCTCTTCCCTAACAGCCGTCTCGACCGGTCAGAAATGTGCATCACGTGAAAAATAATATTCATTATAGGTAAAAGAATATACACTTTAAAATTGTTTGTTATAAATCCCTCGCGAATATTTTATTTCTGGTTATTGTTTTATACGTTTTTATATATTTTTTATGAACTTATAATGTTAATTCAATTGAATTTTAAAAAATTCCTAACAACACAGATATCCGAATACTATTCGGTATGATTAAGTATTTGCCGAATCCAGATATAGGCGAAAATCTCGATATACGGTCCGGATATGCGGCATGCGGATATCCGGCTGTCCATGAGTTGATTACCACAACAAGAAAAGCATTTTTTTATATACGTGTTTATACTTATTCCTACATTAGAAATATTTGACTTGGACCATCGCTTTCCACGTAAAGGTCACATACTAATTACAGAATTATAATTAGAATTTTAAGTAATAACAAATTATGTATCTCTACAGATAGTTTAAAAATTCACAACTTCATTTACACGTAATACGCCCAACATTGTATGACAAATAAAACTAATTGTTGCCCAACATTGTATGACAAATGAAACTAATTGTTGCCCAACATTGTATGACAAATGAAAATAATTGTTGCCCAACATTGTATGACAAATGAAACTAATTGTTGCCCAACATTGTATGACAAATGAAACTAATTGTTGCCCAACATTGTATGACAAATGAATCTAATTGTTGCCCAACATTGTATGACAAATAAAACTAATTGTTGCCCAACATTGTATGACATATGAAACTAATTGTTGGCCAACATTGTATGACAAATGAAACTAATTGTTGGCCAACATTGTATGACAAATGAAACTAATTTTTGGCCAACATTGTATGACAAATGAAACTAATTGTTGCCCAACATTGTTGGACAAATGAAACTAATTGTTGGCCAACATTGTAGGACAAATAAAACTAATTGTTGGCCAACATTGTATGACAAATAAAACTAATTGTTGGCCAACATTGTAGGACAAATAAAACTAATTTTTGGCCAACATTGTATGACAAATGAAACTAATTGTTGCCCAACATTGTATGACAAATGAAACTAATTGTTGGCAAACATTGTGGGACAAATGAAAATAATTGTTGGCCAACATTGTGGGACAAATGAAAATAATTGTTGGCCAACATTGTAGGACAAATGAAACTAATTGTTGGCCAACATTGTAGGACAAATGAAACTAATTGTTGGCCAACATTGTATGACAAATGAAACTAATTGTTGGCCAACATTGTATGACAAATGAAACTAATTGTTGGCCAACATTGTATGACAAATGAAACTAATTGTTGGCCAACATTGTATGACAAATGAAACTAATTGTTGGCCAACATTGTATGACAAATGAAACTAATTGTTGGCCAACATTGTAGGACAAAT
>MUZC01000623.1:186133-207024 GCA_002072015.1 Radix auricularia | reverse complement strand
GTGTGCCAGTCCTTGTTCATGACGTGTGCCAGTCCTTGTTCATGACGTGTGCCAGTCCTTATTCATGACGTGTGCCAGTCCTTGTTCATGATGCATAGAATGACACCATGTCAGGTGTAGCTTGTGGCTTTATTTATCTTTGCTCGTATTTAAAAACTCTAAGTCTTTATTGTTCAAATGTGAAAGTGATTATTTTCATGTTAAGGCCATGAGTATTTTAATCTCTTTTCAACTTGTAACATGTCATTTGACTAATTTTTCTGGGCATTTAGCTCAGTACCTTTAATTTTTACTACTATTTATACTTGGGCTGTTAGCGATTACTTTAAATTTAATAGTTTACTTTTGATTAATTAATCATTAATTTCGATAAAAGCTCAAGATTAAAATATAAGTAACATTTATTAAACGTATTTGTCGAAAAAATACTTGAATGTCATCTTTATGACTTTATGTGACACATTTTAACAAGCAATGCAAAAAGACAAGTCTATTGACATTATTTGGTTGAAGTGATGAGCGGGTCTTATAGACAATATAACCAGCCGAGCTGAAAAATGGTTCACATAGCTTTAGATTGTCTCAGCTGAAGTTTCTGATACTGCAGTGGAAGTTTAGTTTGCAGGTGATATGTAAGCGAAGTGTTAGAACCATGGTAGCAATGTTCCCTTTAAACACCCCGGCTGCGCAGATATTTGACAGACGCCACGCAGGAGTTTAGAGTCTCTGTGCTCCAAATTTAGTAAATTATTGCACAAAATATGGATGTAGTGGAACTTTGCTCACAAGTTTTTTTTAAAACTTTGCACACGGAACAACAAAGCTTAGACTTAGATGGAACATTGCATGGTAGGCAAACGATTTCTCTCAAGGGACACAATAACCTTTATCAACATTTTGAACATTCACGTCTGTCGATGGTTTAAAACCAAAATTTTTGTGTAATCGTCTGGAAATTAGTTTAGGTTAATCGGCTGAGATATTTTACTTTTAGACTTCTAGTATATTTATAAATGGTGGGTAGTTTAATCGTTAAATAAATTTAACGATTAATCGAGAAATTAATAGTAATTTCTGAAGCCCTAATTTATACCTATATTTTACCAGCTAAAAGCTTACAAATGTCCTTACAAATGTTTTATTAAACCTTTTATTTTAGAGCCCTGAAAAAAGGAAATTCTCTTACTTTTTAAACTACACACATTCTGGTCAAATAGTTTAGAAATAAATAAATAACCTTAATAACAAAGTTTTTTACTATAAATCCCTTATATAAAAGTAATGATTATATCTGAAATAATATACACAGCATGACAAACATTTACAGACTGAACAGCCCTTGCTGAAAAACTGTTGTGGGGGTGGGGGGGGGTTGTGGTCACCGATGGCTGGACTGAACTCCAGCGATGGCTGGACTGAACTCCAGCGTCACGTGGAAATGAACAATAGCAGACGGCGACATAGAGTTTCATAGAGATAAATGAAAAGTGCATTAATTTTATTATGGTACATTCGACCCAGATGAATTTGTGATACCATGCATTGTTGGGTGACACAAGTCTATGTGAGAAATTTCAGCTCGATGGCATCACAGGAATTGGCTCATTTTTTACTTTTGTTTTCCTGCCTGACAGTGAGCCCATGACAAAATGTTGAAGTGAATATAAGGGATATAAAACTCAAGTATCTGAACCCATGGTAAAATGTTTACATCATACCATATTTCAAGTTTTGGTCTAGTAAATAAAGTTACAGTGGAAATGACTTTTAACCTTCTCTATGTATTTTTAAGAAGTTAATGTATTTAAAGTTTTGGATGAGTTTATTTTTTCTAGATATATTATAAAATAATTGCAATAAATTCATCTTCATATATGATCTTCACAGCTGCTCTGTGCTAGAATAACTGCCTCTGACACAAATCTCTGTGCTAGAATAACTGCCTCTGACACAAATCTCTGTGCTAGAATAACTGCCTCTGACACAGCTGCTCTGTGCTAGAATAACTGCCTCTGACACAAATCTCTGTGCTAGAATAACTGCCTCTGACACAAATCTCTGTGCTAGAATAACTGCCTCTGACACAAATCTCCTCAACCAGACACACAGCATGAGGCTTAAGACTAACTGACATGAACATTATATGCTTTAATGGCACCATGACTGTAATGAGATCATACACTGCATGTCATTGTGACTCCCGTACTTACACCCATCACACATGTATCCAACTATACTTGCATGCTTTGTTTACTTACCCTGGTGCTTGTGGCTTCTCCTAACCTAGCCAAATAATTTCATGACATAATGAAAGCAAACCCCCTTAAGATGCTGCCCTCATTCTTTTTTTGTTTTACATCTTTGTTCAATTACTTCAAATTCAATCCCATTTTTGTGTGTTGAATTCTTATAACATGTTTCAATGTTTGCAAATTTTTCATACATTTCTTATTAGGCTATTCAGTGTATCCTAAAGAAAACTATTAAAATTAAAATATTTCAATGGCTTTGTTGTTCTTTTTTTGGTGTTTTTTTTTTGTTAGGAAAAATTAAATGATAAAAATCATGTCAACTCTGTCTTGCTATTTAAGAAATAAACTATAATTTTAGATGTGCATTAGCTAAGCTACTTAATTAGTTGAAGCCACAGTTTAAATGATCAAAGGACACCAACGTTTGACTTGGTCCAGTTATAAATGTAGGCTAGATTGAAATGAGCACTTATAGAATAAAACATTGTATTATTTGTATCCAAGAATAACACAGCATCTTTGTCATGGGATTTAGTAAAGCCTTTCACATGGCATGTGGTCATGTCTTGGTTCAATTATTTGTCATTCTTTTGCTAATTCATAAATCAAACAACAAATTAAACCGTAAATTATTTTCTAATGCTTGTTTATTTTTAATTTAATCAAAGACAAAAATGTAATTTGCATACTTAAGTTTTTATTTTCTATTAAAAAATCCTATAACATTATGTTATTTACTTTATATTAAAATGACTTAACTTAAAATCCCATAACAGTAAGTTTATTATAATTATATATATAAAAAAATTATACATTTATCAGGGTAAGAAGACTTTGTGTCAATAGACATGTTACTTCCAAAATATTGATGGGCATAGACTACTGTCTCATAGAAGACATTTTCCACCTCAATTTTTTTTAGCAACGCCACAGAAGTGATGGACAGGTCAACAACAGACGCTCTTACGTACTGCGAAACAAAGAAGTTGTGGAGGAAAGATGGCACAAAGTTGTTGTTGGAGACATTATACTTCTAAAAAATAATGACTATATTGCGGTATGCTGTTACCTCATTTCTTACATTACCTCAGGAAATACTTTGGTGTTTTACTCACATATTGCTTTAATAGTTTTCAATTTAAAAAAATATGAAGGAGCGATTTTAGTGTTTCACTCTTTCTCCTACACACTTTTGGCCTCATTCTATTCATGAGCCACATTTATTCATCATCTGCTATAAGCCACATTTATTCATCATGTACTATAAGCCACATTTATTCATCATCTGCAATAAGCCACATTTATTCATCATCTACTATAAGCCACATTTATTCATCATCTGCAATAAGCCACATTTATTTTCATACAATATGTTTTCTTTAGAAATTTTCATGATTTTATTTCTGTTTATGCACCTGTTTGACAAATAATCTATTTTTGGGATATTTGCTCTAACAAAAAAAGTTAACATGTAAGGGTTTATTTAAGATGTTGACAATGAATTTGTTAGGTCTGATGTTATTCTTACCTTTGAGAATGTGTTTGTTAGGTCTGATGTTATTCTTACCTTTGACAATGTGTTTGTTAGGTCTGATGTTATTCTTACTTTTGACAATGTGTTTGTTAGGTCTGATGTTATTCTTACCTTTGACAATGTGTTTGTTAGGTCTGATGTTATTCTTACCTTTGACAATGTGTTTATTAGGTCTGATGTTATTCTTACCTTTGACAATGTGTTTGTTAGGTCTGATGTTATTCTTACCTTTGACAATGTGTTTGTTAGGTCGGATGTTACTCTTACCTTTGACAAATTGTGTGTTACACCTGATGTTACTCTTACCGTTCCCAGGCTGATTTACTCCTCTTGTCTACCAGTGAGCCCCACAGTCTGTGCTACATTGAGACTGCTGAATTGGACGGGTCAGTATTGGTCAAATAATGTCACACAGTGCTGGGGTTTCAATGTTTAAGATTTTCAAAAAAATTCAGTTGTATAATTTATTTCACAAATAACCTTTTCTGATTTAATCATTTGTCATTTACTAAAAGTTAAAGATTTATTTTTAAAATTTGATTTTTCCCCCCATTTAGAGAGACCAACCTGAAAGTACGCCAAGCCCTCGAGGATACTTCTGAGTTAGGAGATGACCACTCAAAACTTGCAGAATTCAATGGTACGATGATCATTTAATGTTAGCTGGTAGAGTTATAGCTAATGTCCTACTTGGACTGCAGGAATTTAATGTAACATTTTTTCAATGGAGGATGTCTTTGAATAATGGAATAACTGTGATTATTTCTTGGGTATGAATGTGCCAGTTAGTCAGATGTTAAATGAATTTTCATGTTTTCCACACGCAATTATTTTATGGCCAGCCTAAATAGTGTAGTTTCTTAACCTAAATAAGACACTAAACCTTTGGGAAATCCTTTAAAGAGATGCTGATGTAGCAATGCATGTTCATGTAGAAATCTATTTCTATCATTCTCTCTATCTTCTATAGCTGAAATAGTCAGCGAGCCCCCGAACAACATGTTGAGCAAATTTGAAGGCAGAATGCAATGGAATGGCAAGACGTACTCGCTGGACAACGAGAAGATCCTGCTCCGTGGCTGTGTGCTCAGAAACACCCAGTGGTGCTATGGCCTGGTCGTCTTTGCCGGCAGGGATACCAAGCTAATGATGAACAGTGGAAAGACAAAGTTCAAACGGACCAACATTGACCGTCTGATGAATCTTCTCATTATTGGTGTAAATCCTTGTTTATTAGTTTTTCATTCTCTATCAAACTCATTTTTGGCATAGTGACATTCACCACATAAAGATCTGGAGTCATCTGTCCCCATTCTCATACTCTAACTCAAGTTTTGACATAGTGACATTCACCACATAAAGATCTGGAGTCATCTGTCCCCATTAAAATATTTAATGGGGATCTAGGTAGTCATCACAAATACATTAAAATTATGGATTAACCATCAATTATGAATTTAATTTGTTAAAAAAATTACAACACAAAAATCCTGTTTAAGAGCAATGTTGTCATATGATGGTGTTGTGTTGACATATTTGATAATTGGTGTGATACTAACTGTCGGGTGTACAAGACCAACCATGTCTATGTATCAACCAGGGTTTAAATCTCTCCACAGATCTTCCTATTTCTTGTGGTCATGTGCCTCATCTCAACGATTGCTTGTGTTATCTGGGAACTTATGACCGGTTACCACTTCCAGGAGTACTTGCCATGGGAGTCCTTTGTATCAACCGAAAAAATTGGTGGCTCTGTCACCATAGCCGTCCTTGTCTTTCTTTCCTATATCATCATACTCAACACTGTGGTGCCTATCTCTCTCTATGTCAGGTGAGCAACATTGTACCTTGTACTTACATGTCATACCTGGTACCTACACAGGTGTATGCCATGTCATACCTAGTACCTACTTAGGTGTAAGTCATGTCATATCTAGTACCTACACAGGTGTAAGTCATATTGTACCTAGTACCTACACAGGTGTAAGTCATATCGTACCTAGTACCTACACAGGTGTAAGTCATATCGTACCTAGTACCTACACAGGTGTAAGCCATGTCATACCTTGTACCTACACAGGTATAAGCCATGTCATACCTTGTACCTACACAGGTGTAAGCTATGTAATACCTAGTACCTACACAGGTATAAGCCATGTCATACCTTGTACCTACACAGGTATAAGCCATGTCATACCTTGTACCTACACAGGTGTAAGCCATGTAATACCTAGTACCTACACAGGTGTAAGCCATGTAATACCTAGTACCTACAAAGGTGTAAGCCAAGTAATACCTAGTAACTACACAGGTGTAAGCCATGTAATACCTAGTACCTACAAAGGTGTAAGCCATGTAATACCTAGTACCTACAAAGGTGTAAGCCATGTAATACCTAGTACCTACACAGGTGTAAGCCATGTAATACCTAGTACCTACACAGGTGTAAGCCATGTAATACCTTGTACCTACACAGGTTTAACACAGGCTTCTTTACTTAAATCTATCAAATTTTCAATGACTTCAATTAATGTTAAGGGAGTTTGTGGGAAATATAGCAAATTCTTCAAAATTATTTTTCAACCTTATTACACCTGAATGGGATCAATTTTTGAGGAATACTTCAAATTTTAAAATGTTTTATAGAATCAGCCAATCCAATTAAACCAATAAATTATATTTTTTTACATAAATGACCAGATATTTGTTTATAAAGAACATAAAAATTTTATTTGATCAGACACTAGAGTATTCTAAAATGTATTTTAGGAATTGTGTACAAATGGCAAAGTAATACACTTGGATGTTATTTATTCAGCAATAATTAATTTTAAATGTGCTAAGGAGTTGCAGAAATGGTAGGGTCCAGAGAAACTGATGTTAAAGATTTATATTTTAAAAAATATTTAAAGAAATTTTTAAAATTCTGTTTAAGCAATAATAATAATTTTTTTTTTCATAAAAAAATTTTTTTTGACTTTAAATCCTTTATATATGAGACACAACTAAAATTTTGTTCAATATAATACACACCATGTGACAGACTAGTATAAATATTAACATTCTACATCGAGATACATAGAGATAATCTAAAAATTCATTAATTTAATAACAGTACATTCGAACAATGTGAAACTTTGATGCATTATTTTATCGTCACCATGAGTCTTTCTGCAAAATTCCAGCTCGATAGGATATGGGGAAGTTGGTTAAAAATTGATCCATAATTTTTGTGGCAAACAATCAAGTAGATACCACAAGTTATAATATTAAGGATTTAAAAATAGTTAAATTTTTGTTAACTTTATAAATGTCTTGATTATCTTTTTGCTTTTGAAGATGCTCAGTTTCCCAATTAAGTTTATGATTTTCTTTCTCCAGTGTTGAAATTATTCGACTGGCCCATAGCCTGTGGATTAACTGGGATGTAAAGATGTACTATGACAAAAAGGATACCCCTGCTAAAGCCAGAACTACAACATTAAATGAAGAATTGGGACAAATAGAGTACATTTTCTCTGACAAAACAGGGACATTAACTCAAGTAAGAAGCAGAAATGACTATTGAGTTTTTTCTCCCTAACTTTATTTTTGAAAAATAGTGTGGTATCACGCTCGGCTGTTGTACTGAGACTGGTGTGAGTCATGGGTTTGATTCTCAGTGCTGACATGGTCCCTCAGTTCACCCAACTTTGACTGGGTACCTGACATTTGGTTGGGGAAAGTAAAGGCGGCATTGTACTAGCCACACAATCCCTTGCTCGTATGCTGTGTCTAACAAAAACCTGTGAACGCCACTTCACTTAGGCCATCATGGTCTGAAAAGGAGACTTGACTTTAACCTTACTTTACTTTAGCATAATTATACCGGTACTAACTTTCTTTTTTGCAATACATCCTTTTTACTACCATATCATTTTGCTAATTATTCCATATGGCTCTGGTGTTTATTAGTTTTAAACTGCTGCACAGCATTGGTCGCATATCTGCACAGCATTGGTCGGATATCTGCTCAGAATTGGTCGGATATCTGCGCCGCATTGGTCGCATATCTGCACAGCATTGGTTGGATATCTGCGCAGCATTGGTAGGATATCTGCGCAGCATTGGTCGGATATATGCGCAGCATTGGTCGGATATCTGCACAGCATTGGTCGGATATCTGCACAGCATTGGTCGGATATCTGCGCAGCATTGGTAGGATATTTGAGCAGCTTTAAGGGAACACTGCTCATCACTACATTCAAAATTTTTTTTAAAAAATGAACTTATGCCTCATAACAGCCCTGGTCTTTTGTTTGTTCCAGTGAACATTTGTTCATGAACTGTTCCTTAACTTTTAACAAAATATATTTTGTTATAAATACACCATTTTTTACTTGTTGAATGGTCTGTATTTCAGAATATCATGACTTTCAACAAATGTTCAATAAATGGAGTATCCTATGGTGACCCAAAAGACAGTGAGGGGGTTGCCATGGAGATCACTGAGGTAAATATCATTCAGGATTAACTTAGTTACATGGTTCAAAGAAAGTTTAGAATTAAGACCAAAAGACAGTGAGGGGGTTGCCATGGAGATCACTGAGGTAAATATAATTCAGGATTAACTTAGTTACATGGTTCAAAGAAAGTTTAGAATTAAGACCAAAAGACAGGGAGGGGGTTGCCATGGAGATCACTGAGGTAAATATCATTCAGGATTAACTTAGTTACATGGTTCAAAGAAAGTTTAGAATTAAGACCAAAAAAATTGAAAAAAAAAAACAAATAAAAAAAATTACTTGGGATATTTTATTGTATCATTATCATCATGACATCAGTTGGTAACATGACTTTTTAATATCCTGATATTTATAACAACATCATGTCTAATGTTTGTAACATGTTTTACTCATTGATGACATCGTAACTGGAGTTTGTAACATCATGTTCCTTGCTTCGTTACTATGGAGTAGTGCTAATTAGAAAGTTTTACAGCTAAATGAAGTCATTCCTTGCCTGTATACCTAGTTTTACAGCTAGATTGAAGTCATTCCTTGCCTGTATACCTAGTTTTACAGCTAAATGAAGTCATTCCTTGCCTGTATACCTAGTTTTATAGCTAGATTGAAGTCATTCCTTGAAGCTTGGGGAAAATCTTGTTTTAACATGTTTAAAGTTGTCCCGACATTTGTCAATGGGAAGTTCTACTTAGATGACCTAAAGTGGATGTTCATTTTCTTTCTTTCTCCAAAATTTCCATTTTAAATACTAATTTAAATACTACTTTTAACAGAGGCACAAGTTCCTTTTAAATTAAAATTTTGAAAAACAGATATAGTACTCAGACTGTTAGAGAGAATATAAGAAAACAGAGTACTAAGTTTGTTTGGTAGAGTATAAAGTTATAGAGTAGAAGTTTTTTAGGTAGAGTATACAATTATAGAGAGGTTTTTTTTAGTGAGGGTATTAGAGGTACTATTAACATAGAGTTGAACATTTCTGTGATAATTTTTTTGGTTGAATTTATCTGACACAGAGGACACCAAGAGTGGATTTATCATGGAATCCGTATGCAGAAAAAACATTTGAATTCTTTGACCAAAACTTAGTGGATGAGGTGACCAACAACAATGAAATGGTTCATATGTTCTTTACCCTGTTGGCCCTGTGTCACACTGTCATGCCAGAGGTCAAGTCTGATGGTGAGTTTTAGCCTCATGTCATTAGTTAGAATTGTGACCAATCAGTGGGACTATTAGAATTGTGACCAATCAGTGGAGCTATTAGAATTGTGGCCAATCAGTGGAACTATTAGAATTGTGACCAATCAGTGGGACTATTAGAATTGTGACCAATCAGTGGGACTATTAGAATTGTGACCAATCAGTGGAGCTATTAGAATTGTGACCAATCAGTGGAACTATTAGGATTGTGACCAATCAGTGGGACTATTAGAATTGTGACCAATCAGTGGGACTATTAGAATTGTGACCAATCAGTGGGACTATTAGAATTGTGACCAATCAGTGGGACTATTAGGATTGTGACCAATCAGTGGAACTGTTAGAATTGTGACCAATCAGTGGAACTATTAGAATTTTGACCAATCAGTGGGACTATTAAAATTGTGACCAATCAGTGGGACTATTACTATTAGGATTGTGACCAATCAGTGGGACTATTAAAATTGTGACCAATCAGTGGGACTATTAAAATTGTGACCAATCAGTGGAACTATTAGAATTGTGACCAATCAGTGGAACTGTTAGAATTGTGACCAATCAGTGGGGCTATTAGAATTGTGACCAATCAGTGAAACTATTAGGATTGTGACCAATCAGTGGAACTGTTAGAATTGTGACCAATCAGTGGGGCTATTAGAATTGTGACCAATCAGTGAAACTATTTTAATTTTTTTTTTGTTATAAATTTTGCAGATATGATCTTTCCTTTAAAGTAAGTTTTTCTTTTTGTTGGCATTAGGATCCCTGGAGTACCAGGCTCAGTCACCTGATGAAGGAGCTTTAGTTTCTGCAGCAAGAAATTTTGGATTTGTCTTTAAGGTAACCATCTACATTTGACTGTTATAGCAACATTAGTATAACTTTAAGGTAACCATCTACATTTGACTGTTATAGCAAAATTAGCATAACTTTAAGGTAACTATCTACATTTCACTGTTATAGCAACATTAGTATAACTTTAAGGTAACCATCTAAATTTGACTGATGTAGCAACATTAGTATAACTTTAAGATAACAATCTACACTTGACTGTTATAGCAACATTAACTTTAAGGTAACCATCTACATTTGACTGTTATAGCAACATTAGCACAACTTGTGATAGGTGTAAGAAATTTTTACTGTATTTAAACTGACCAAGGATGCCATGAATTGAGTTCTATCCCCACTACTAATTGTGTTCTTCAAACTCTTACATTCTGTAATCATTCTAACTCTTACATTCTGTAATCATTCTAACTCTTACATTCTGTAATCACTCTTAACTCTTACATACTGTAATCATTCTAACTCTTACATTCTGTAATCATTCTAACTCTTACATACTGTAATCATTCTAACTCTTACATTCTGTAATCACTCTAACTCTTACATTCTGTAATCACTCTAACTCTTACATTCTGTAATCATTCTAAATCTTACATTCTGTAATCATTCTAACTCTTACATTCTGTAATCATTCTAACTCTTACATGCTGTAATCATTCTAACCCTTACATTCTGTAATCACTCTAACTCTTACACACTTTAGTACATTTGATTTTTGTTTCCAGTCAAGAACACCGAGCACCATTACCATAGAAATTCAAGGCCAAGAGGAAACATATGAACTTCTGAACATTCTAGATTTCAACAATGTTAGAAAAAGAATGTCAGTAAGTAGAACTTTAATTTGTTTTGATTCTGTCACTAGGATTTGTTGTCTTTAGTCAAAGAGAACTGCATAATGATTCTCTGTACATAAAAAGTATGTATTTTAACTCTTTAAGCCCCAAAGCGTTGTTATACGCACCTTGTCTCTAATCCCAAAGCACGGTAATGCGCCTCGATAGAACTCTCTTTAGAAATGTAATAATAATTACAGAAAGTGAAAACTCTTCAAATGATGTATTTGACTTCCGGCTATGGCGGCCGTTGTCCGTGCAAGTGTTATCGCTCGATTCGCGAAGTTTTCAGGTAGTTTTTTTTGAAGATGTGATTTTCCTATACTTATTATAAAAATAATAGTACTAAACTACAGGTAAAAATAGTATTAAACTCAAGACGGTCTTTTAGATATGTAAAATAACCATTCTTATCCTTTAAGATGTAGACAGTTTGACTATAATAGCATAAAAGGATTTTATGCAATTTTAAAAATTTTATAACCAATTGATTGAAAATATCGGAAATTCTTATGGGACTGAGGTGGAATTTAATTGAAAACCTTCTGGGGCTTTAAGAGTTAATTAGTGTCAACAAAAATGTCTAGACATGAGGATTTGCAAGATAAAACACATGTTATTACATTGATGGCAGTACAGTACATGACTATGTGTCCTGTAGTGTCATGCACAAAATGTAAAAAACAAATTACACAAACTATTTGTGTAAGAAGACAATAAATTGAAGCTTTATTATGAACTAATACTAATAATAGTAGACGTTTCTGCTAATTTATTGTCTTCTTACACAAATAGTTTGTGTAATTTGTTTTTTTTATTAAAAAGCTTTATGCAGTCCCATTCTGTATGACAAACTGTAAAACAATTTGAATAAGTTTCAATATGTCTTTTCTATTTCTTTTGTTTAGGTTATAGTGCGAAAAGATGGCAACATCCAGCTGCTGTGTAAGGGGGCAGATACTATTATGTTTGACCTCCTAGACAAGAAATGTAATGATTTGAAGGAACTAACAACAAACCATTTAAATGTGAGCATGAGTCCAAGTTGGATTACACTTTAACTTATTTATGGAAAGTTTAAGTAGAGAAACTACATTAATTTTAATGAAACATTTAAATACTTGAATTGTAGCACTTAAAATTTTGGCGTTAATCTCTCAGCAGAGGTAACATTATTTTTGTCATGCTTCATTATTTTGTGTTATATTAATCTTGACTTAATTTTAATAGACTTTAAAGAAAAAACACTAAAAAATGCAGTTTGAAAATATGAAGTGAAATATATTTTTTGATTTTCATTATTACTGTTTTCTAGTTGTACATGCAATTAGCCAGTTGTCAAAATAACAACAGGAAGTTCAAATGTCAATCCTTTAGCTCTATAAATTTCTTGATTTTCTCCCTTTTTTGTCAAATTTTTAATGACCCTACAAAAACCTCAATAACATTAAAACTTGAGGTCCAAAGTTAATCATGTAATAGATTAATTTGTAGGAAAATGAATGAGGTATTTGAAAATTAATGGTTTGTCAACATTTGATTAAGTATTTTGAATTTGAAAAATAAATTACATGACCATATTTAAAAAAAATAATTTTTACTTTTTTTTTCATCAGATCCAAATAAAGAAAAAAATACAGTTTTTTAAAAAAGTTATTATTTTTACTTTGTAAGGAAAGTAAATTCATTTTTGTATCTTTCCTGAAAAAATTAAGTAATTATAACTGCAAATGATTTTTTTACAATTTTTTTGTTAAGTATATAAAAAGGGGAAATAATTTTGAAAAATGCCTTACCTTCAAAGATTCCCTTTAAAAATTCACATTACCACAATAAAAATTGGCAATAATTTTTCTCCAACATAAATATGAATGCACACAATTATAACTGATAATCCTCATGAAATTTTCTTGTCTTATTTAAATAAACTACTAAGGTAAGTGTCACATCTGAAATTTCTATTTTATCTTCCCTCAAGATTTAGCACACAGTTCACAATTTCTATTTAATATTTTAAATCTGCACAGTTTACTGTACCCGTATGTGCTTTATTATTAGCATTTGAAGAAATTGGAATAATATCAACATGTTGCAATCCACCTAGTGCTCTGTGAAATGTATCTGGAGGTAACGGTTGGGCGGCGAATCAACTCCTTTATGATAGGATTTTCTTTACTCCACTATGGAAGAGAATACAACTTTCATCCTAGTAATTTCAATCAAATGGAAGAAAAGTGTTTTATAACACCTTTGTGTTTTTCTTAGGACATTCATTTAGGGTGTTGCATTTATGTTTAAGCTGGTCACTGTAATCAAAATATCACATAAAGTTATTATATGTTTTTATTACTTTTATCTCTGGTTGTCTCACAAGCAATGGTCTAAAACTCATTCAACTTATGTTCTTCTGTTAACAAGTTAAAATCCATTCAATGAGATGTAATTGGAAACAAGAGAGGCTGTGTTTATTGTCTCTCCACTTAAATGTTAAATTTGTACAGCCGCTATCCATCTCATATCATCTCGCTTTGATTTCNGTGTCCAAGAAATGTGTAGAACTCATCAGCTGAACCATCAAATAAACCATTGATGACAGTTGATAAATGGCTTAGTAGGTACCAGGTTTGAAGAATATTAATTGGTATAGTTGACAAATGTTTCAACCAAATCCAAGGTAAAAAAACAATTCATTGAAATCTTGTGGATGTAGAAACTGCCTCACACTCACTGATTCTCCAGTTGAATTTCTTCCCAGATATGTAGTCTGGCTTTCTTTCTGGCTGGGAGAAAGTTTGGAATAGAGACTGGGGGGCATCATCATGAACAGCATAAGAGTTTGCCCTGGGAATATAACAAAAAGAAATGAGTTGACTATGCAATGATGTCATATTATTTTTTTAAAAATAGGCTTTGGCATAATTGAAAAATTAATATAAATTTTTAAAAAACTACCCAATTTGTAACTTTTCAAAATATTCAATATTGTGTAAAGCCATTAGGACTATAATGGCATGCAACATTTTTTCTTTAGTATCTAATATTTAACAGAAGTCAGAAAACTTTCCGTTGTTTACATTACTTAGCAACCGTTGTTAAGAATAACTAGTTATGAAATTATTAGTATAGTAAAATAAATACATAATATAAAATTATGTAATTTCTCTAAATGCACTTTAAAATGGTGTTTATTTATTTCTGGATAACTAAGAACAAAAACTTAGATTGATAACTTTATTAAAATTTTAAAAAACTCGAAAATCTGTGAAAGATGAAACACTCGAAAACTAACCTTTGTTATAGTTGCTTTTCCGATAGGTTGCAAAATATGATTTTCTTCAAAATTCTTATCAAAATAACTTAATTCTAGGTTTCCACGCACTCTTCGTAAGATTTAAATAGAAATTTGTCAATAAATTCACAGATAATATCAATATTTTAAAATATTTTTAGCAGCCACGTCGGTTTTCGTCCTACACAAAATGGCCTAAGCTTAGCGTCTCTCGGCGCATCACGTCCGGTCGTTTCAAATTTTAAAATAATATAAAAATCACAACAAATTTTTATTTTTTTGGTTTTTTATTTATTTTTATTCAATAATACGTTAAAATTAAATCAAAACAAATAAAAATATAAAGAAATAAAAAAAATAACTTGTCTAAAAAAATATGGTGCATAAACGTACGCTTTCTATATAAGAGAAATGAATAGAGTTAAAGAAAAGAATATTTTTTTAACGTATTTATCATTGTCAGCATATGGCATTAGCTTTTCTCTTAGATTTTTATATTCTTTGTTCCATTTAATTGACTTTTTAAATTTCAATGTCTAAATTTGTTAAATATTTCTTCTAGTAATCATAAAATCAATGCTTTTCTAGGACTTTGCACAAACTGGCCTACGAACTTTAGTTTTGGCCTGTAAAACTATAAACGAGGTCTATTTTAATGCCTGGCGCAAGAGACATCATGAGGCAAGGTAATAAAAATCATTTGAGTTCTGATTGTGGTCAAATGAGTACAAGTTAATTTGTCTCACATACACAAAGATATTTATTGTCTTTTGGGTTTTACAACAGTGGGCACTGGGATTTTTTTCTTCTATTAGTCATTCATTAAACATAATTCATGCTCTTTAATACATTTAATGTTTAACTTGGTGCATATGATAAAATGATGGATTCATGTAAAATTATTTTGGTTAAATAATTAGCACGTCGATGGAGGATCGCGATGGCAAACTTGATGCCATTTATGAAGAAATAGAACAAGACATGATTCTGCTGGGTGCGACAGCTATTGAGGACAAACTTCAAGACGGTGTTCCTGAAACTATAGCTAACCTGGCTCTTGCTGGAATCAAGATTTGGGTGTTGACAGGAGACAAACAAGGTCAGTCTTTAAATGGTGACCTAAAATTCATTTGAGCAGCATCAGAATTTTGAGAAAGCCCTCTTTAACTCTTAAAGGTTTTCAATAATCTTCCGCCTCATTCCCGTAAGGATTTCCCGTATTACGATCAACTGGTTATGAAATAAAAAAAATTGTGTAAAATCGATTTATAATATTATTGTCATACTGACTTTATTTTTTAGGCTAAGAATGGTTATTTTACGCATCCAAAACACTGTTTTGAGTTAAAGACTATATTTACCTGTAGTTTAGTACTATAATTTTTATAATGAAGTAAAGGAAAATCGTTTCTTTAAAAAAAGTAAAAACTACCAAAAAACATCGCGAATTGAGCGATAACACTAGCATGGGCAACGGCCGCCATTGCTGGAAGTCGAATACATTATTTTTCAAGCATTGAAGAGTTTTTACTCTCCGAGATCTCATTTCTAACGAGAGTGGTATCTAGGGACGCTTTACAACGGTTTGGATATAGCGGGTAGGGACGCATTACAACGGTTAACGATTTTAAGAGTTAAATTTATTTTTAAGTCCTTATTGCTCATTCCAAATACTAATATATAAAGTTCTTTGTTTTAACTTAAAGATCCCTTGGAGTTGCATTCACCGTCCATGATAACCATAAAATTAATTTCAATTGTAGAAACTGCCATCAATATTGGCTATTCTTGTCGTCTCCTGACGGATGAAATGGAGGAACCGTTTATAATTGATGGGGAAAGCTTTGAGGAGGTGGAGAATCAGATGAAGAAAGCCTTGGAAGACATCGATAGAGCCAAGAATGCCAAGAGAAGACCAGGGGGAGAAGTCACTTTCAGGAATGGTTCTGCCAAGCCATCAGAAACACAGCTGACTGAGAGCACAGAGAACGGCAATGTAGCCATGCCTGAAGATGAGTTTGGAGACTTTGCTTTGGTTATTAATGGCCACAGCTTGGTAAGTTGATGGTCTCTCAATCCTGGTTTGTTGACTTGATAATGTTTTTCATTTGGGGATTTTATAATTCTAATGAAAATTTGACAAGGTATTTAAAAATTTCTATTACATGTTTGAAGTGGTATTTTTAAAATTCTATTGAACTTTTAAAGGTGATTTTAAAAGTTTTAAAATATTTAACGTATGATTTTCTAATTCCATTGAATAGTATAGGGGTAATTATTTACTTTCGATTAGAAATTTTGCCTGGTGATGAATTCATAAAAATGTAATTGAATGTATTTTTTATTTTAACAGTACTACAGCATTTTCTTGCTGTTCCTTCAACTCACTTAGTGAGCTATCATTCTCTTTTTGTGCTCCTAACCAATTTAATAGTAAATAATATTACAATGGGAACTTAAATATCACACAATACACCAGCCTGGGAATGGTCTGACAGCTGCCTCACATACAGAAAAACTAGAGAAAATTTGAAATATACACAAAACATGATCAGAGAACAATTTCTAAGCTAGGTTCAGTTTTTATATTGGTTCTGGCAACTTGACTATAGATTTCTACAGTCTCCTTTGTTTTCTCTATGAAACCTAGGCCCAGGCACTGAAACCTGAACTTGAACTGACATTGCTAAATCTGGGCTGTATGTGTAAGGCTGTGATATGCTGTCGTGTTACACCACTGCAGAAAGCTCTGGTCGTGGATCTGGTCAAACGTCACAAGAAATCCATAACTCTTGCCATAGGAGATGGCGCCAATGATGTCAGCATGATCAAAAGTAAGAGCTGCACATCAGAAGTCATCGAGTGTTATATTTAGTCAAATTAGAAGTCATTTAGTGTTATATTTAGTCACATCAGAAGTTATTCAATGTTATATTTAGTCACATCAGAAGTCACTCAATGTTTTATTTAGTCACATCATAAGTCACTCAAGGTTTTATTTAGTCACATCAGAAGTCACTCAATGTTTTATTTAGTCACATCAGAAGTCACTCAATGTTTTATTTAGTCACATCAGAAGCCTCTCAATGTTTTATTTAGTCACATCAGAAGTCTCTCAATGTTTTATTTAGTCACATCAGAAGTCATTCAATGTTTTATATAGTCACATCAGAAGTCTCTCAATGTTTTATTTAGTCACATGAGAAGTCATTCAATGTTTTATTTAGTCACATCAGAAGTCATTCAATGTTTTATTTAGTCACATCAGAAGTCACCCAATGTTTTATTTAGTCACCATATTTCTAACACTTTAACCTACACATTGTGAACTAATGTGTCCTGCCTGGTTTGTACAGAGTTTATTTTCCTTGACCATTTCAAACTTGTCTTCTTTCAGTGGCCCACATCGGTATTGGCATCAGTGGCCAGGAAGGCATGCAAGCCGTGCTGGCCAGTGACTACTCAATAGCACAGTTTCGCTATCTAGAGCGTCTACTCCTAGTCCATGGCCGCTGGTCCTATCTCAGAATGTGCAAGTTCTTGAAATATTTCTTCTACAAAAATTTTGCCTTTACACTTTGTCATTTTTGGTTTGCATTCTTCTGTGGATTTTCTGCTCAGGTAAATATTTTTGGCTTGTTATAGCCTCTTATTATTGTTTGCTATTGATTAAATTAACATTATTGGCTTTATGATGTCATCGTTAGAGCTCTAAAAAAAACCTAAAAAGTCTCGTAACAAATTATAACATTTTGATGACTATTATCTTCCTTGGTTCGAACACTTGCTCAACAGCATTATACAAGAGTCTATTAATAGAATTGGTCTTTCCTGAGTTTCATTGAGATTAAAATGTATACCATTTTATAAAGTCATGGATGTCTTGACCAAAAGAGATAACATTGTGTAGTTTATGATCAAGAGAGTTAACATTGGATAGTTTATGATCAAGAGAGTTAACATTGGGTAGATTATGATCAAGAGAGTTAACATTGAGTAGTTTATGATCAAGAGAGTTAACATTGGGTAGTTATCTTATCTTATATGTTACAGACGCTCCTTCTGTACAGAAGATTATTGCGTCCTACGTATTTCTATGGTTTGTGTTTAGTCCTGTATTCTTACTAGAGTTTTAAAAGATGATAAAGTGGTGGCTTTCCTGGTTTCTTCAGGCAACCCATTCCACGCCCGAATACCGGACGGAAAGAAAGAAAACTTGTATGTGTTTGTTCTTGCATATGGAATAAGAAAGGTGTTTTTATCTTTATGTCTATTTGAGGGTTGTATTAGGTTATCTTTGTGTTGTATTTCTAAATAAGAATTAATTGCCTTATGTATAATTACTAATTTACTCTTGGTTCTTCTATCCTCTAGTGTTTCAAGGTTTAATGATTTAACTAATGGTGTTACTCTTGTCAGTTTTGAATATTCTCCAGTAATGAATCTGGCAGCTCTTTTTTGTATTTGTTCTAACTTATCAATATTTTCTTTGGTGGATGGGTCCCATACTGAAGATGCATACTCTAGTATAGGTCTCACCAGGGTGAGATAGCATTTTAGTTTTATATCTTTGTTACATTTGTAAAAGTTTCTTTTTATAAAGCCTAAGGTTTTGTTTGATTTTTTAATAACTTCATTGACATGGGGATTCCAAGATAGTTTCTCATTTATTATGACTCCTAAGTATTTCGCATCTTTAGTTTGGGTTAGTTCTTTTCCATGAATGAAATATTTTGAATTTATTTGTTTCTTTTTCTTTGTTACTCTTAGCAGTTGACATTTTTCTGGGTGGAAGGACATACTCCAGTTAGTTTCCCATTTTATTAATTCATCTAAGTCTTTTTGTAAAATTTTGCTATCTTGTTCTGACTTGATTGTTCTATAGATTATACAATCATCAGCAAATAACCTAACTTTAGTTCCTGTTGAGATATTGTTGGGTAAGTCATTTATATAAATTAAAAATAGTAAGGGACCTAGGACAGTTCCTTGTGGAACTCCTGAGTTAACCTTTATTGGTGTAGATTTAGAACCATTAATTATTACAGTTTGCTCCCTACCCAATAGGAAATCTTGGATCCAGTGATGTAAGGGACCTGAGATTCCAAAGTATTTAAGTTTTTTGAGTAAACTAAGGTGGTGAACTTTGTCGAATGCTTTTGAGAAGTCTAGTAATATTGTATCTATTTGATCATTATTATCTAAGCCTTTTGATAGATCGTCTATTAGGCCTATCAATTGTGTTTCACATGATCTGTTCTTTCTAAAGCCATGTTGGTGTGGGCATAGGGCATTATATTTGTCAAGGTGGTTAACTATTCTGCTATATATTATGTGTTCCAGTAATTTACATGTGATACTAGTAAGTGATACAGGTCTGTAATTACCAGGGTCTGACTTATCACCTTTCTTAAAGAGCGGTGTTACATAGGCTAATTTCCAATCCTCGGGCACTTTACCCTGGTTTAGAGAGGCTTGAAAAAGAACTACAAGGATTGGGGACAGTTCATTGCTTAATTCTTTTAATAACCTGGCAGGTAATTCATCTGGGCCAGTAGCTTTGTTTATTTTTAAGTTTTTTAGGAGTGAATGTATACCTATCTCATCTACAGTTATGTTACCTATTTCTTCCAATTTATTTAAATTTATTGAAATTTCCTTGTCGCCTGAGGCAGAAAATGATGATGCAAAATATTTGTTAAGGATATTAGCTTTATTTTCATTATCATTATAGGTTTTATTATTTGAGCCTTTTAGTGTGGCTATACCTGAAGGCTCCATTTTTTTAGATTTGATAAAGGACCATAAGTTTTTATTGTTATCTTTAGTTATCACATTGTTTATATAATTATTTTGGAGGTTACGGCTAAGTTTCTGTGTCAGGTGCTTAATTTTTAAGTATTTTTTGTGTATCCTTTCTAAATTGGTAGCCTTAAATTTCTTAAATAAATTCTCCTTTAGTTTGCAATACTTTTTTAATTTAAAATTGAACCAGCATTTATTAATTCTATTTGAAGTTATTTTTGTTGGAACATTCTGATCCATTATGGTTTTTAGATTTGTTTTTATTTCCTTCCATATTTCTTCTACAGGGCTAACTATGCTGAATTTACTTAGGAAATTTTGTTGGAAATTAGAAGCTGATTGGTGTAATTTTATTAAATTGCATTTATTCCAAAGATATATTGTTCTTCTAGGCATCTTATTTATTTTAGTTTTTATTGTGTTGGTTACCCTAACAATATCATGGTCAGACAGCCCAGGAATTATTGTGCAGTCTACTACTAGTCCTGGTCTGTTTGTTAGGAATAAATCTAGTATTTTGTTTTTCCTAGTTGCTTTTTTTACTATCTGTTCTAGGTTTATGTTGTTTATTGTGTCTAAGAAATGTTCATTAATTTCTTTATTATTTTGGTGGCTATC
>MUZC01000623.1:163511-185442 GCA_002072015.1 Radix auricularia | reverse complement strand
AAGAGAGTTAACATTGGGTAGTTTATGATCAAGAGAGTTAACATTGGGTAGTTAATAATCAAGAGAGTTAACATTGGGTAGCTTATGATCAAGAGAGTTAACATTGGGTAGTTTATGATCAAAAGAGAGTTAACATTGGGTAGTTTATGATCAAGAGAGTTAACATTGGGTAGTTTATGATCAAGAGAGTTAACATTGGGTAGTTTATGATCAAACGAGAGTTAACATTGGGTAGTTTTTGATCGAAAGAGTTAACATTGGGTAGTTTATGATCAAAAGAGAGTTAACATTGGGTAGTTTATGATCAAAAGAGAGTTAACATTGGGTAGTTTATGATCAAAAGAGATAACATTGGGTAGTTTATGATCAAAAGAGAGTTAACATTGGGTAGTTTATGATCAAAAGAGAGTTAACATTGGGTAGTTTATGATCAAAAGAGTTAACATTGGGTAGTTTATGATCAAAAGAGAGTTAACATTGTGTAGTTTATGATCAAGAGAGTTAACATTGGGTAGTTTATGATCAAAAGAGAATTAACATTGGGTAGTTTATGATCAAGAGAGTTAACATTGGGTAGTTTATGATCAAAAGAGTTAACATTGGGTAGTTTATGATCAAGAGAGTTAACATTGGGTAGTTTATGATCAAAAGAGTTAACATTGGGTAGTTAATGATCAAAAGAGTTAACATTGTGTAGTTTATGATCAAGAGAGTTAACATTGGGTAGTTAATGATCAAAAGAGTGTTAACATTGGGTAGTTTATGATCAAAAGAGAGTTAACTTTGGGTAGTTTATGATCAAAAGAGAGTTAACATTGGGTAGTTTATGATCAAGAGAGTTAACATTGGGTAGTTAATAATCAAGAGAGTTAACATTGGGTAGTTAATAATCAAGAGAGTTAACATTGGGTAGATTATGATCAAAAGAGTTAACATTGGGTAGTTAATGATCAAAAGAGTTAACATTGGGTAGTTAATGATCAAAAGAGAGTTAACATTGGGTAGTTAATGATCAAAAGAGTTAACATTGGGTAGTTAATAATCAAGAGAGTTAACATTGGGTAGTTAATGATCAAAAGAGAGTTAACATTGGGTAGTTTATGATCAAAAGAGTAAACATTGGGTAGTTTATGATCAAGAGAGTTAACATTGGGTAGTTTATGATCAAGAGAGTTAACATTCGGTAGTTAATAATCAAGAGAGTTAACATTGGGTAGTTAATAATCAAGAGAGTTAACATTGGGTAGTTTATGATCAAAAGAATTAACATTGGGTAGTTAATGATCAAAAGAGTTAACATTGGCTAGTTAATGATCAAAAGAGTTAACATTGGGTAGTTTATGATCAAAAGAGTTAACATTGGGTAGTTAATGATCAAAAGAGTTAACATTGGGTAGTTAATAATCAAGAGAGTTAACATTGGGTAGTTAATAATCAAGAGCCGACACTTCAAAAGTTAAAGCCATCAATGGAACATTTATCATATGCCGGAATTTATGAGATATCATTATTTGTCATTTATGAGATATCATTATTTTGTTATTTATGAGATAACATTATTTTGTCATTTATGAGATATCATTATTTTGTCATTTATGAGATATCATTATTTTGTCATTTATGAGATAACATTATTTTGTCCTTTCAGACACTATTTGATCCATTTTTCATCTCTCTGTACAACGTCTTTTACACATCCCTTCCTGTGCTTGTGCTTGGTGTGTTTGACCAGGTGGGTTCATTTGATCTTTTACACATGCTTTGTTTATTTGGGACAAGTTTATTCATTTCTTATGGCTCATGTGGAAAGTTATGATGAGTTAGCTGTTAACTTTTTAAAACTTAAGTTTCAGGTGTTGTGTGTTTTGTTTGAGACTTAATAAGGATTGTTTTCTTCCAACAGGATGTAGATGAGAACTATTGTATTAGGTACCCCAAGCTGTATGAGCCAGGAATGAAGAATGCACTCTTCAACAAGAAAATGTTTTCTTGGAGTGTGGCTGAAGGTGTCATAACATCCCTCGTCCTTTTCTTTATACCCTACGGAACGTTTCTTATGGGAGTGGACTCCAGTGGCCAGGATGTGACAGACACTCAAGCTTTTGGCACTGTTGTGGCAGCTGGGCTAGTTTTAACTGTTAACTTGAGGGTAAGCATTTCTAGTTGATCTTAGCTCTAATAATAATCTAAAATAAGCCAACCTCCATGTCAATGTTTATGTTAATATATTAAAGCATATCGAGCAAATTTAAAGAGTCTAATAAACTAAACTGTAACAGCACTTGTAAATACAATAACTTAACTGTTGTGATGTCTTTCTACGACAGTGTGCCCTAGATACAAGCTACTGGACTGGCTTCAACCATTTTGTTATATGGGGCAGCATCATCTACTACTTCTGCTTCCATTTGGCCTTCTACTCAGACGCCATTCGCTACAAGTATGCAGGAGTCGCCCTCAAAGTTTTTGGCATGTCCACATTTTGGTTTTGTCTCCTCATCACCAGCACATTGCTCATACTGCCGATGGTGGCGTACAGATTCTACACCACTAATGTCACCCCGACTCTGTCTGATCGGGTCAGACTAAGGCAGAGAATGAAAAAGTCCAAATCCAAATTTGGCAGAGACCTGCGCATTCATCGTCAGTCTACAATAAGAAGGAGCGGCAGATCGGTGCGGTCAGGTTATGCTTTTGCTCACCAGGCTGGCTTTGGAGAACTTATTACCAGTGGGATCAATATGAGGGACCGGGCTAAAGATAAGCATAACTCTGTGGTGCTGACAAGGATTATCCGAGGAGGGTTAAGTGATTCCAACATCAACAATTCAAATCAGCCTACCAACGGCCAGACAGCACAACATAAGCAAGTGGCTGCACCGGTTCAACCCAAACACAGCCCAAAGGCAACCAATGTCACATCACCTGTACAACCCAAGTACAGCCCACAGGGCACGGGTGCCACATCACCTGTACAACCCAAGTACAGTCCGCAGGGCACGGGTGCCACATCACCTGTACAACCCAAGTACAGTCCGCAGGGGGGTAACACCACATCACAGACACCACCCAAGTACATCCAAGCCAATGAAAAAGTTGTATTTGTGGAAAGGTTGTGACGTCTTTAGGTGGACTGACTTCCTTCCTTGGCTCTTCAGGTTTATTGTGATATAAGTGCAAATATTATTACTACTACAAACTCAGTCATTTCCTCACCAATCATGTTATTGTTGCTTCATGACAGGATATCTACCTATATACTTTGAAACCAGTTTTTATGTCTTCGTTGGAGGATTTGGTGTCTTTTTTTTCAACAGAGAGGATTAAGGTGATGACCCACAAATATTTATATTATGAATTGCTAAAAAAAAATAATAGAAACTTGTTGTTGTTTTAAGATTGAATTACTGTACAAATTTGTTATTTGTAAAGACATATTTATTAATGCTATGTTGTGCTGTCCTTATATTTCATTCAAGAAATTACTGTATTCATCCCTTTGGTGATGAGCTGCAATCTCCAAACGAATGCCTTTTGCATACAAGTCAAAAGAATGTCTTTCCTATAGATACTTTACTGGTGTGTCAATATTATGGCTCTTAATTTTGTTTCTAGTGCTTTCTTTGGTCTCTCAGTTTTGTGTTTCTTACTGAGCAATTCTACCATGGTACAGGTTGCCATAATCTTAACTAGTCTGCTGCCCTTTACTGTATAACTTTATAACACAAAAAAAACTTAATTGGCAAGCTTCCAATAAAATACATTAGTTTCCTTGATCAATAATTTGGTAAACACTCCCTGTGAATAACATATTACTCTTTAGAAGCCATGTACCTGAACCTAGTGTAAACCATTTTAGTGGCAACATTAAGCACAATTCTTAACTTTCTAACTAGTTTTATTTTAGAAAACGATGCTGTGTCACATTAAAAATCCTTAAAGGTTTGTAACTCAAGAGTTCAAGTTTTTTCTTCCTTTCTCCTTTCTAGTTAGCTGAATTAATGGATTTTTACTTGTAATAACTACCTTTTTTCCTTGTTGCCACTTAGTAACAGTTTTTGCCATTCAGTAGTTTTTTGAAGATAATGTAATCTTTTAACCAACAGGATTGGAAATAACATTTGCATTTTTTATTAAAATAATTCCGGCCCCCTCCCCTCCCCTTTCCCTCCAAACCCAACTCAAATTCTTAAATGACATGACATTCAAACCAATACATAATAAATATTGAGGTAAGCTGTTCTTTCCTTGGGTCACAAGTACATTCACCCTTCTGACAACTGATTAACATTTAAAAAGTTAATGACAGTACACAAAAAACAACAACACCAACTGAAGTCTAATGAAGTATTTCACCAAACCTCTATATAATTCAAGATTGTACACTGGATTCGAATCACATCATTTTACATTAGAAGATTTTCATTGCACTATTTTGGTATGTGTTAAGTTTGTATTGGTTTTACTTTGATGAGATTAACAGCCGTGTCTTTGTAGTATTCTTTAATTTTAATGATGTTAGAGGAAATACTGATATTGAGGTCATTGACTACAAATAATACATTTTCACAAATTCATTTTTGGATAATGATCAAGTAGGGATTCTCACTTCCATTTGATCTACTATTGAGTTTTCAGACAATGCTTTAGACAAACTCAACATTAATATTTGCTTTAGTATAAAATGTTTTTCACTGTTCTCTAGTGTTTGGGGGGAAACTTTGGATTTTGTTTTATCACTGATAACTATCAATCATTCACAGATGTGTTATGTACATGTCAGAAATAGGTACTGTATATGTAATATCGGTAACAGCTAGTTTGTACAGATTGGCAACTTATGGCAACAGATACTTTGTAATATGTACTTTCTAGTTGGTAATATTACTGTGACTGTCAAGTCTATAAGAATGCTAACATAATTCTGCCAAAAATCCCTCTTCAGATATCACATCATATTATGTTCTTGTACTGTCAAGTCTTTAAGAATGCTAACAAAATCCCTCTTCAGATATAACATCATATTATGTGACAAGCTATTTAATAGCCATCTCCTCCACACTCCCCCCACCTTTCCCACACCCAAAAAAAAACACAAAACATTTAGTATTTATTTAGTTTTGTAGTACCAACATTTTGTCAAGAATCCAAAAGAAAACTGAGATAAAAATATTTATATTTTGTTTTGGTCAAATTTTTTCCTTTGAGAACCTATTCCCAAGTGACAGAATCTCTATTGGTTGTTGATCAATAGGATGTTCGTAAACATTGTCATTAATACACTGTCATAAGTGGTGGCCAACATTTCCAGGCTTTCTTTTAGATTAGCGAAACATTTAAGTTTAAATCGTTTCTTTGATGCCATTCTAATATGTGAAATGAGGCAACCAGGATTTCCTCTTATAGTCTGTTGGATAAGCAGAAATGTAGCCAAGCATAATTTATAAACCACTGCATAATGATCATAAGTTTGTAAATACTTTCTTGCTTCTTATTTCAGATGATTTGTATTTAATAGATAAATATAATAAAATAATTCTTCTGGAAACAGATTAAATCTGTTGCTGTAAGTGTTGGGTATCATTAATCATAATATGTGAGCTTATTTTAACAGGAGTTCGGAGTGACATGGTCTTACTGTTTCTTGCAGTTTTAATTTTATAACAAGGATAGAAATGATCATTAGCTTGACATTTAATTTCTTTCCAATCTTTATAAGGATTAAAATCAGTACGTAATGAATAGCTAGTTTAGTTAATGATGAGTTTAAAAAAAAAATAAAAAGTATCAATGGTTTGGCATATACAGGACCTAAGAGCACTATTAAGTAAACTTTTGATTTCTTTGATGTAAGTAATGCTCATTGAAAATTTGGCTAAAATCTTGTGTCATCTGTCATTAAATAATAAAATAATATCATTTTTAACCAAAAGTTTTACCACATTAAATTTGTGAATGTATTACATGAGAGGACAGAGTATAAATAGATTTTATTGACAAAAACTTGGATTCGTGAATTTTATGAGTGATGCTTTGATAGATTGGAATAAACGAAAGGATGAATTTAGTCAAACCTGTCATTTTTATTGTCAAATGAGTTTGGCAATTTGTTTTTTTTTTCTTCTGATGTGTGCTGGCAGCATTTATCTTCATAATAATTATGATAATATAGGTGGAATATTTGAAAAAGTTTTTTCATTGATAGCCTATTTCAAACATTAGCCTGTGAGGTTGTATTTACATAAATGTATTTATCTATATTATATATCAGTATGTACTACTGTATATTTAACTCTTCAACAACAAAAAATTCAATAAATGACATGAAGTTTCTTTAATTTGATACTAGTCTTACAATGCATACATTACTGTTACCTGGCCATTAAGAATGCCAGTGGTAATCACCATTATTACAAATATTTTTGGCATAAATCGTTTGCATAAAGCAGTTTTTATTTAATATACACCATGTCGAAATTGATTAAATATCTTTTATTTTTTCCAAAAATTTCCATTTTAAAAGAGCTGTATTTCTTTGATTTTTTAAACACTCTCAAATGATGAAAGTACAGGCCAATAAATATCAACTGCTGTGACTACCACTAGCATCATAGTTTTGTAAATAATGAAATCCATGACGATGTATCAGAGATACTTTTTATGCAAATTTTCTGGTTTCATTTTTATCCCCCCTCAGTAATTAACATAATAATTTTGTTAATTTTGTTTATGATCATGTCATAGTCTTTTCTTAAAAATAATAATTCAAGGGACAGAATCATTACACATAATTATTTATGTTTTAAGAGCAAACATTTTATTTCAATAGGGAAAAAATATATATATTTTTTAGGATGCTTACATTTTGTAGAAAAAGTTGATAATAGTGTATTTTTTTAGGTAAACTGATTGTAGATAGTTCTAACAGAGGCATTAAACTAGTTGTGAACAGATCTGTTGTAAATCTTTGAGCCTTGAAAGATTTAATACATGAATTAAACCATCAATACTTTCGCTGCATCATTTTCATGGCGCTAAAACAAATCTTGGAATTTTGTCCTTACTACAAAAGAAAGCTAAATGTTTGATCATCTTTGATTAAAGGACTACATAACTCATGAAAATTTGGCATTAGTTACTCAACATTTATTAATCCCATTAAATTTTTTTTTATGCCTTCAATTCATTAAAAAATCTGGCACTGCCAGGACCACAGAAAGCAAGTTGTGGTGTTTGATGGATTAGAGCATGAGTTTTGTATTTGAATAGTATGGATGTTACAACATGAACATTTCCTTGCAGATAAAATTATTTTTCTATACATATCTGGTAATGGCCTTTTCTCCAACCCTGCAATATGAACCAACATTTACATGATGAAATAAACTGATGGACTCAAACCATTGGCTACTGCTGCTTATATATTTTTATGAACAAGTGTTTCAGGGCAACACTTCTCATTTGGTGAATTTTTTAGTTGGTCTTAATTTTTCTTTTGTATTTTATTGGATGCTGTGCCCTGCTAAAAAAAAAAAGTTTTAGGGCCAGAAGTACTTTAAGTTAAACAATAACGGGGGGAATTTTAGTTTGTCTAGTCTTTCGTCAATATGTTAGATTTATAATAATTGTTTTTAAAATATAAATTTTAATGCAAATTTAAAAAAATTCAATATATATTTATCTAATTGCTGCTATGTATGTATATTTCTGAGACTGAGGTTGGGCCTTCTATTTTACCATAAATTTAATGGTTATACAGAACCAGGTATTTATCTCATACTGTTTTGTACATATATATACATAATAATAATAAAATAATTATATGAATTCTTTAATGTTATTGATTCAAATTATTATTTTTTTTGCATATCAAGTAGACTCTTTCAACAGCTCTTACAGCATTAAACTGGTTTGGCTATTTTGGGAATACATTTTGATTCTTAGGTTAAAATCAAAATGTTTTATTTATTGGATCAGCAGTCAAAATAAATAGCAGTGTAAGAATTTCTAACAAAATTATTTCATTTTTTTTTCAGTTGAAAAGATCAACCTGGCAACTTTGAAGTTTTCTTGTAAGGTTTTGGGGGGGGGGGGGGGGGNGAGAGCATCATCTCGGTTTAGATAATTTTTTTTATTTCTTGAGAATAAAAAATTTGATATTATATCAGGAGTCATTGAGTGTATTTTAAAACTTGTAAAATTTCTGAGTCTTTTGTTAATGTATAAATTATTTAAATAAATGTTCCAGCCAATGAATTATAATCATTATAGGCTTAAGGACCACAGTCTTCAATTCTGGCATATCCATGGATCATAGGAATGGATGTAGGATAATTTTATGCCTCTCATTTTAATAATTATTAATAAAATTCCAGCTGATAAAAATATAAACTTTTAAATAGTTATTCTGTTTTATAAAATAAACAAATCAGAATTTACAAAGCCATTCATTTATTTTAAAGCTTCATCATAAAATACCATTGCACATAACTGTAAAAGGCGCAAGTTAAAGAATGGTGGTCAAACATAAAAATAAGCAGATATTTTGACAAGAACATCAGCATTTCAAGGGAAATAACTTATGTATTCAATAGTGCATCTGGAGTATTAATTATGAATATAAAGTTAATATTATCAGTATGCCACTCCAAGGATAAGTGTTTCTATATTGCTAACAAATAAGAACAGTTGAAATCCTCCTAAATGAATGAACCAAACTTCCAGACAAACCTCATCACAAGATGTAATAAACAAGTTTCAAGAATTTTTTAGAAAGAAAAAAACGTTTGTGAACCCATTTCAATTTATGTAGCTTAATATGTTTGAGTTCTTGGTTAACAAGTTTACCTATGTAGCTCAATAAGTTATGTAGTAAACTACATAGGTCAATAGGTTTAGTGCTGGATGAACAAGTTTAAATATTTGGCTTGACTGGATGAATGACAGCTTTACAGATTTACTCACACAAGATTAAAAGCAAATGTGGACTGACTGAAATAATGAGCTCAATAATAATTTTAAAGAAAAATTATCAATAAAATCCGAGTATTGGAAAAAGTAAATTGTAACAAATGATTAGCTCTCTCACCAGTACTTACACACTGAATGGTTTTTCACAATATATTTTCTAAGGATATTTCATGTAAAAATATTTGGGTCATATAGAAGTAGTTAGAAGTTAAGCCATTAAAGTATTATTACAGTAACAACAGAAATAGATGTAGAAAATAAAGTTGAGGAATCATTTAAACATATTCCTTATCAATGCCATTAAAAATATAAATCCTTTCATTCTTGATTCTTATTATAATTTTATTTTTATATTGCATTTAAATTTACATCTCAAAAATAAAAGACAAAATAATCAATGAAATAGTATACATTAAAGGAATTTCTCACAAATAGTATACATTAAATTAAAGGAATTTCTCACATTGAAGCATGTTCCATCAGGTGTATAATTTGAAACAGTTACACGCAAGATTTAAGGTTGATTATAAACTCTATGAAATGTTCCAATTAATCTCTTATAAATAGAAATTTTACAAAAAAATTTCATCTCACCCCTTTAAAAAAAATGTTGAAAGACATCAGCTTAACATTTAATAGTAGCTCAAATTTGGGGAAAAGGGGGGGAGGTGAAAATGTTCATGTTATACAAATTACCCAAAAAATGATTCAACATCTTGAAATGTAAGCATCTAAAGATTTCAAATTGACTAATTCAATGCAATCATCTGATTAAAATATGTACCAATCAATTAGATATTACTTATTACCTTAATTGCTGAATTATTATGCATACAGACTTGTTAACATTGCAAACATTTATTTAAGCAAAATAGTTTTTCAACTTTGAGAGTAAAAAATGGGCAATTGATTAGTATTAGGAAATCAAAACCAGAACATCATAAATAATATTTTGTTCGAGCTTACCACTAAATAAATAAAAATGGACCTTTTTTTTTTTTATCACAGATTAAAACATCTTGGATAGAGCTATTGCTTTTATCATGACATTAGCAAAACATACAATGTTTTAATCATAAAGATCAAAGTATTAGAATTAAATGCATCACAACTATCAATTATCTCCTGGGATCTGGTACGATTTAAAGTAAACAATAAAATTTCAGGCACAATTTCCCATCTTGGCAGACATGGGTATGTACACACACTAAGATTACAATTTAACTTTCAAATTTAAGCCACTTTGTCACAAATTATTGATGTAAGCCCAGACCTGTTTTATTTACTTAAAATTCCTGAAATAGCATTTTCAGAAGTTCAACTACACAGATCAAGTCACATCTACTTTCATATACAATAAAAATGACAATGAATAGTAAATAAGGGCTTTTTAATATAAATTCCATTTTCAAATAGCATTATTTCCAACTTACAGTTAATGATATTTTGTAACATTTTATGTTGAATCATCATTGTCCTAGAAAAATGAAAAAAAAAACTACACATGACAAGAGTCCAATGCTTAATTATCATTTAATATTTGAAAGTAAAAATGAATCTTGACCATTTTCTTACAGGTATATTTTAACAGTATGGATTTAAGACTGTTTCAGCAACAAAATAGTTGTCTTGACCAGGCCAACAAGATAAGGACAAGATTAAACAAACTAGACATTTAAGATCCACTTGATTATTTCATTATAAAGTATACTTGTCTATTCCATGATAAGGTATACTTATCTATGTATTAAGCCCTGTGCTATTTTGGAGAGACTATGATAACCATTTTAAGATTATTTAAGAAACATGTAGAGCAGCTATCTGTAACTTTATCTTGGTTTTTTAAAATAGAGTTACTTTGACAAAGTGGCTGACTGACATTTCCTGGAGAATAATGCATTTTGATACCAGTTTTATATAACCTCTCCCATATTAATATTCTCTTCAAATTTCCTGATCATGCTAAATTAACATTATAACTAAATTTAGATTCTTAAAACACAATGCAATAATTAAAAAAAACAAAAAAAACCTTATGCTTGTGCCTTTTGAAAAGAATCCCATTATTTTGATTAGAACACTGCTATTTAGTTGGAGAACATATTCATGAGTAAATACAATATCACAGGTTCTGATTCAGAATAGGACAGGGGGTTGACATGATGATAAGTATACTGACATACAATGATTGTATATAGAGGAATGTTAGGTAACTTATTTTTAAGGTGGTTTAAAGATTTTGAACAGCAAGACCAATAAAAAAAAAAGACTACCCACATACATTGTAAGTCAGCTCCATAAATTTACATCAAATAAAATAAATGTACAGCGGTATTTTTTTCAGATTAACAGAACATTATTCCAAATAATAATGAGAGATAAAGTTAAAATCTTGATATTTTAAATAGCTTTTCATGGAAATTTTAATGGTACATGACTTAGTGTCGGGAATAAAGAGGGACATGATATATAAAGAGCTAAATGAACTGGTCAGCTGATGTCTAAATGACCAAATGTGAGTATCATGTTCTATTATCTTGATGGGTGTTTTAAAGCATATAACAAGTTGCTCCTTTGTTGACTACATTTCAATACATCCATAGTTTTATTTTTATTTTAGCAGAAATTTCTAGATTTTAAACAACAAAATTTATTAATTGAAAATTACATTTCAAAGATTAAGAACTACAAACTAAGACTTTGACTAGGGTTTGTATTGTGAGTAACCCAAGATGCCTTCAATGTGAAGAATCGTATTGAACATTTGAAGAGAGGCAAAATCTCAGTATCTTTGAAAAAATACTTTAAATAATATTAGAATTTTAAACTCTGTATGTAGAAAGTATGACAAAAAGTTTAATAAATTAGCTGCTTGTTACCCTTTATAGTTAACAGTTAAATAAATTGTTAAAAAAAATTAATACCAACATTTTTACGGAATTATTACTAAGTAATGGGAACCTGAAATCATCACACAATTTTTATTATCTGTCATACTTCAAAAAATATTATTATTATTTGGCCCTAAGTTCCAAAAAAATATTGTAAAAGAAATCCATCATACTATTATTATAGATTAACTTGTTTTAGCATTGCACGAATAGCTACTAGAAGTCCTTCAGCCAATTCAAAGGCATTGTATCGATTGCTGAGGGGAGGAACATGAACAAAGGCAGTGCGATCTTGGTTGATGTAGAGGGATTGGAAATAAGTGAAATCACACAGATACCTGCAAGATTGATCAACGTTTTTAAACTATGCAAATTTATGATGGATGTTTAAAATTGCAGCATTTTTTTTCCATTGAAAAGTTCAAAGATATAAAAATGTGAAAAAAAATAATTTTATAAAAAGCAAGTTGAATTCCTTTAAAAGTTAGGGAAGAAGTATCATCAAAATAAAATAGGATTGTGTTTAAGCATTTAAATAAAACACAAAATACACAAACAAATTTTCAAATGAAAACAATAAATTTGAGCTCTATTACTTGATATGACAAAATGTTTCGGCTAATGCCTTTATCAGACAATTAACATAAACAACTTACTTACATAAGTAATAAACTTATAATTAAAATCTTACGACATACTATATCATAAATTAGTTATGGGAAATAAAATGAAAGGCAAAAAAAAAAAAAGGCATCCTGTGTCATTAGGATAATAAAATGATGATTTGTGACAAATGTTCCCTCTAAGGTTCATTGATCCGTGTGCGGTGTAAAAAAAATGTGCGTGCAAAGTTGCACAGCATCCCTTTTTGGTGCAATATCTTATGCAATTTGCTGCGCTGTAATTCTTAACTGCAGTGAGGCATTGGTCAGATACCTGCTTAAAGGGAACATTACTTATGACCTTACCTTCCTGGGTCCTGAGATACGACTGAGCTGACTTTTTGATCTGCTTCATTGACTTCCTGGCAGACTAGAGACATGTTGATTCCAGAGATAAGAATGTCTTCACAGCAGTTGTCTACACACATCTGACTGGGTGGAACCAAACCTTCCACGTCATCTCTAGTGTAACCATCATTGTGTGCTCGCTGTTCTAACGTCAGTTCATTGGCAACACCAGACACACCAACATGCACCATAAGCTGCCAGGGTTGTGATGGAGCAAAGTTATTGTCAGCTTAATGTTACAGACAAATGTTAAATTAAACAGCTAAAAGAAAAGGATTTCAACTAACTTATTTACACGTCAATTATATTGTATACTTGCTACAGAAAAATACAGTGGAACCTCAGTATAGGTCTGCTTTGGTAAAAGTCTAACTTGGTATATGTCCTGTTTTGATGCAAAACATTTTGCATGGTATACAACCTTTGGAATATGTCCCGTTTGCTTGAACTTGTATGGCATCTTCAATAAATGACGTTACACAATTTATGTCAATTTCCCCCCTTTTCGCAAAAAGTTAGCCCCCACACAACAAAAAATTTCATAAAAATTTTTGCCCCCCACCAATAAAAGCCATATTTCTTATTATTATTTAAGTATGTATTAAAGTTTAAGTATAAGGCTGCACTCAAATATCATAACATGCATGAAGCCATTTAAAATGTCAAAAATATTGTAAGCAATCAAATATTTAATTAGGACTTTCCTTTAAAGTTGTGCGCATTAAAATGATGTCATAGTTCTTTTTAAAAAAAAAAAAAAACCTCCATTGTTAAATATCATAACAAATGTGTGACTTTTTTATAGACAGCCCCCAGGAGACAAAAGACACATCGTTGCAGCATGCAACTCAAGAATGTGAGTATGGCAATCGCTACCATTCAGTGAACAATTAGCACATTAACTCTAAACAGTTTTTCTGGTAATTTTTTTAAAAAAGTAAATTTAGTTATCATTAGTTCTAAAAAAGTTAATGAGAAGAACCTAGCAAAAAAAAATGTTAGTATCACCATGGAGTTGAAAAAAAATTGTTATATAAGATGAAATTGGCATGCGTGTCCTGGACTTAATTGAAGCATGCCAAGAATGGCAATTTCTAAGATTGTGAAAAACAAAGACTATACTGAGGGATAATGAGGTGAAATCAATCAGGGACATTAGAGTATGTTGAAAAATTGCTTTTGATCTGGATAACAGGAAAACAAATTTGTCAAGTTCTTTTTATTTTATGTATTATAGTATTGGGGTTGTAGGGAGCGCTGGGCAGAGGTAGTACCTTTTGACGCTGTGACAGCTGCACCCTCGGGTGGTCAAGCTCACTGGTCCTCGTCCATCTCTCGAAACTCTCACGTGTGGCTCCCAGCGCCACACCCCGGGCAACGGTCTCAGCTGACCGGCTAAACCACGTGAGGGGGTGGTGCTGACACGGCACCACTGGGCGTACGACTTCCTAGTTGGAGCACCGGCCAGGGCGGACGAGTTCACATGCGAACTCAACGGCTACGTGTCCACGACCAAGGCGGGCCACCGATAAGGAGGAAACCGGCTGTGGTTAAGCTTGGAGAGGGATGGGCGCCGCCAAGCAATTCTTGCCCTAGACACACCATATGACTATTATACTAACTCAACACATACCGGCTCGGCCGTCGCCCGGGTTAACAAGGGCCGCGTCTACCATTGCACACCAGGATGGGGACGTAAAATCTACTACTGGTGCACCACAACCAACACCCCAATACAACCTCAAAAGAAGAGGAGACATAATTATTGGCACATGGAATGTAAGAACCTTACATGCAGCAGGAAAAGTGGAAGAACTGACCCACGAACTGGAACGATACCAATGGAATGTCATCGGACTATGTGAGACCCGATGGAAAAGCTTTGGTGAACTCGCAACTGAAGATGGACACAAAATCTACTTCAGCGGCAGGGAGGACAGACATGAACATGGAGTTGGATTCCTAATCCATAAAAATACAACAAACTCAGTCATTGGTTGTCGTCCTGTCTCCAGCCGCATCATCACCATCCGCCTGAAAGCAACACCCTTCAATATCACAATTATACAGACATATGCTCCTACATCCAGCCATGATGATAGTGAAATTGAGGCCTTCTATGACCAAGTACAGGACATCATGGATCAAACACCAAAGAAAGATATTATCGTCGTCCAAGGTGACTGGAATGCGAAGATTGGAGTAGATGTATGTACCAACTGGGCAGATACTTGCGGACACTCTTGCAATGACCTGACCAACGATAGAGGGCTTCGACTCCTCGAATTTGCACGATACAACAACCTCCTTCTAGCTAACACAATTGGTCACCATAAAAAATCCAGAATATGGACTTGGCACAGCCCAGGCGGGGAACATAGTAACCAAATAGACTACATACTGGTCAAAAGACGATTTAAATCATGCATTAAAGCAGCTAATACTAGAAGCTTCCCTGGAGCGGATATCGGCAGCGACCATAACCTGGTGCTGATGACTTTCCATCTACACCTGAAAAGGATAGCAAAACAAAGCAATACACGATTACGCTTCGACCTTGAAAAATTGAAAGATCCGGTAATCGCAGAGGCGTTCAGGGCAAAAATTGGAGGGAAATTTGCTCCACTGACCACACTTTGTGAATCGGAAAAGGATATGGACATAGATCTAATCACTGATACCTTCAATACCACAATAATTGAGACAGCAAAAGATATACTTGGCAAAAAACATGCCATAAAAAAACCATGGGTCTCCACTTATATCCTAGAGATGTGCGATGAAAGAAGAAAACTTAAGAACGTAAAGAATACTGCAGAAGGAGCAATCAAATACAGAACAATCAACAAAAAGATCAGGAAAGAAATGAATAAAGCAAAAACAAACTGGATAGAACAACAATGCTCAGACATCGATGATAATCTACAGAGAAACAACTCAAAAAAGGCTTACAAGATTGTCAAAGATCTGACATCCACCAAGCAAGGTCGCATCTCAACAATTCAAGATAAATCTGAGAAATGTATTACAGAAGAACAAGAAATAATAAAAAGATGGACCGAATACTGTTCTGAGCTATACAATGAAGACTCAAAGGGCGACGAATCAGTGCTCAATTGCCCAACGTCATCTAACATGGACATGCATTACATTCTCCGTGATGAGGTGGAGCTTGCTGTGCAAAAGCTGAAAAAGGGGAAATCGGCTGGAGCAGACAACATCCCAGGTGAACTGATTCAAGCAGGAGGTGACCCAGTAATAAACATTCTAACTAGCATGTGCAACAAGATCTGGCAGACAGGAGAATGGCCAACACCCTGGACTCAATCGCTGGTTATAACGCTCCCAAAGAAGGGTAATCTACAATTGTGTCAGAACTACCGCACAATTAGCCTGATCAGTCACCCCAGCAAAGTCATGCTCATGGTAATACTAAACAGACTAAAACCACAAGCAGAGCAGATCATTGCAGAAGAACAAGCAGGCTTCAGAGCAGGAAGGAGCACAACAGAGCAGATCTTCAACTTGCGAGTGCTCTGTGAAAAACATCTGCAACACCAGAGGGACCTCTTTCATGTCTTCATAGACTTCAAAAAGGCGTTTGACAGAGTGTGGCATGCAGCACTGTGGGCAACCATGCACAAGTACAATATTAACGCCAACCTCATTACTGTGATCAAGAACCTATACAACAGAGCATCCAGCGCAGTACTCTACAACAGCAAGCTGGGAGATTGGTTCAAGACCACTGTTGGTGTTAGACAAGGGTGTTTACTCTCCCCCATCCTCTTCAACCTCTTCCTAGAAAGAATTATGACTGATGTGCTCGAAGACCATGTCGGAACAGTCAGCATCGGAGGAAGGATCATAATTTACTTACGCTTCGCCGATGACATAGACGGCCTAGCTGGCAGCGAGGACGAACTAAAAGAATTCCTTGCAAAGCTAGAGAAGACGTCGAAGGCCTATGGCATGGAAATTAATGCAGAAAAGACCAAGGTCATGGCAAATAAGAATTTCACAAGTGAAATACGGATAAACGGTCAAAAACTCGAGGAGGTCCCTACCTTCAAATATCTAGGGGCTGTAATATCCGATGAAGGCTCAAAACCAGAAATTCTTGCCAGAACGGCCCAAACAACTGCAGCACTAAGCAAACTGAAAAACATCTGGCAAAGCAAGAAGCTCTCCCTGAGATCAAAGATTCGACTAATGCGCTCTCTGGCGATGTCAGTCTTCCTCTATGGTTGTGAGGCTTGGACGCTCACGGCAGACCTCCAAAAAAGAATTAGTGCGCTTGAGATGAGATGTTTTCGAAAGGTATTAAACATCTCCTACAAGGCGCACATCACGAACAAAGCGGTCCGCGACAAAATAAGTGCTGTCATTGGCCCTTACGAGGACCTTCTCACCTCAATTAAAAAGAGGAAACTACGATGGTACGGACACGTGTCAAGATCTGGAGGTCTCTCAAAGACGATATTGCAAGGCACAGTCCAGGGAAGAAGGAAAAGAGGCAGACCAAGGAGGAGTTGGGAGGACAACATCAAAGAGTGGACCGGCCTTTCATTTAGCGATTCCCAGAAGGCAGCTCAAAACCGTGACACTTGGCATGAGTTAGTGCGCAGCTCAAAATGGTGCCCCAACGACCCAGCGTCGGGTTAAGGGATAGTTCAAGTTCAATTATAGTATCAGGCAGTGTTTGAGATTATTTATATAACCAAGTCAATAAATTTATAAATATTTAAACAATATGATTATTTTATAGTAAAAATATGTCTGGTATACGTTCTTTTTGGTATTTGTGCAATTGTCTGGAATGGATTAAAGATGTTTAATCAGGTTCCACTGTGTGTGCTAATAAATTCAAGAAAGTTTAGGCACACTCCATTGATGGCCCATAGTAAAGTAAAAAATAAATATTTTAAACAATTATGGAAATTAAGAATAACCAAAGTGAGCATAACCCAGATCAGAATCCTACAGTGAAACATCCATGTTTTAAACATGGACTAAATTCCTATGAATTGAATGATGAATTCGGTTGGGCAGTCTTTTATTTTCACATAGTAATCTGCATTTTTTTGTTGCAATTGCTCCACCATTACCATTTTTATATGAAAAATATTGTTTTGCAAGTTATATTGACAGGGATATTTGGATAAAAAATTTGTTTCTAGTTATGCTGTCATATGAGTAATGTAAATAACCTTTAGTTTCAAACATTTAACATACCACAGGCTTGTATTTCTCCCATAGCTCAGGAATTATTTTTTTCACTTCTTCATAAATTACTGGAATTTCAAAAACCAAAAGTTCCACCTGGTCATCACCCAGGCCCATCTTAGACAGCTCTTGGACAGACATCCAACTGGCATTTACTTGATGACCTTTAAATGGTCCGAAACCTGAAATTATAAACAGAAAAATTTAATCAAGTTCTTGAATATTTTTCTTTAATTGCAATTTTTCAAGAACTTAATTAAGTGACATTTTTTAATTTGTAATTAAATTTCTTTGGGGTGAGGGTGTAGTATGTAGTTGTATATTTCTTTGGGATGGGGGTGTAGTATGTAGTTGTATATTTATTTGGGGTGGGGGTGTAGTATGTAGTTGTATATTTCTTTGGGGTGGGGGTGTAGTATGTAGTTGTGTATTAATTAAACCCCAGTTCATTGGAAGATAAAGGTTGAGAAACCTTACAAATTAAATCAATAAATACTGATGGTGCCTGTACTGTAACACAGGTCTACCATAGATGGGAGAGAAAGAAAACATATTTTTCTAAGTGCTTTAAGTACTGTTTAGTGCACACAGCACTGATTAACACACAACACTAATTCACACACAAAACCCAACAACCTTTGGATTTATCTCTAACTTTGCCTCATATTGGTTCTTTTTCCTTATAAAATTAGAAATATATGCATTTTAATTTTTAAAACACCCCTCTTGCCAAACCTATTTCTAAAAATATTTTTTCTAAAATTAGTACTGATCTTATCAGATGCAGCAGTAGGACAACATACGTTTTCTCCTGCTCATACCCTCCCTTATGGAAATTTAAAATAAAAATACATGATATACCCCACTACTCCAGCCCAAAACATTAAATGAAATTTAAATGTAGAAAAGCTAACAAGAGTGTAGAACTATTAATTTTACTTTGATAATCAATCTTTCTAAAATCATGATAAGACATGTTTTATTCTAAAAGTTTGCCATGAGACTGAGGGCTGTGGATATTTGTGGATACAGTGCAGCATCTTTCCGAAAAGGAAGCAGACAGTTCAAAGGGTGACAGTACACATATCACACTTAAAGCAGAGCTGTCGAGTGACATTTGGTGGTACCCTAAAACTTTAAATTACTTTATATCATTTTTTCCCCACTTAACTTTAGACTGTTAAAATTACTGAGGACACTGAAACTAATTTTTCGGCTCTATATGATTGATACATAATCCGGTTCCATTTTGTTTTTCTAACATATACAGAATGGGACTGCATAAAGCTTTTAAATAAAATACAAAATACACAAACTAATTGTGCAAAAATACAATAAATTTGAGCTTTATTTATAATTTAATACCACAGTAGACGTTTCGGCTAACGCCTTCATCAGTACAATAACATGAAATATGTACTTACATAAGTCTTAAAACATATTATGTGATAAAATGTATGTGTAAAATGAAAAGAAAGGAAAAACAAAAATAAACAAGGACACAGGATATAAGAAAAAGGAGGAAGTTGAAGTATCTAAAGTTACAGTGAAAACCACAACGGGAAAACAATTTTGCAGTTAGGTAAAATAATGAATTTGATTAATTCCATTTGGAGCCAACGTACCAAATCATACGAGTCTATTTTCCATGTGGATCCTATCATTGGTATTGGTTGCATATAAAATACCAGTAACTGCAATATCTGAAATGCCGTCATGGTCAAGACTGTTAAAATGTTTAGACACAGGACATTGGGCCTGTTTATTTATATTGTACAGGTGTTCTCTAAACAGATCTCCAAGACGACGATCTGTCTCACCCACATAAATTCTATAAGTCAAGTTGCGACTTGTGCAAGTGAATTCATCTTTTACTATGAACAGCTTGGGTGAGACAGGTCGTCGGCAACGTTTCTATTAACTTGCTTTTGTTCCTTTTTGTCTGTTTGTTTTTTGTCTGTCCGCAAAATTTCAGATTTGCCAACGTACAATTCAACCATTTCTGATGGTCCTAGAGATTTCAAAAATGTTCCACATATAGATCTCGGATGACAATGCATTGTATCAAAATTTCAGATTGATCGAATGTAATGTAATTAAATTAATGCATGTTTTAGTTAATCTTTATATAGTATAATCTCGCAGTTACTTAGCAATGTTTTCCTTTGTGCTGTTGACATTCACGTGCCGAGTTCACCCGTGACCAGATCTCTGTGGTATTAAAACGTTGGGTGGGCGCTTATGAGGTGTTTGGTATAAAAATTTAAAAACCACATTTTTATACGCGGACTAAAAAGAAGAAAATAAATTAAAACTTATAAGTTTAAGTACTTAAGTTTAATTTGACTAAAAACGTGGGACGGTTGCTTCAAAATCCCATTCTAATTTAGAAATACAAAACAAAGACAGTTGTTTATTTTCTTTTTTTTTGTCTTCTTATAAAAATGTTTTTTTTAAACATCCTTTTTTTACCTTTATTTATTTTATTTCACAACTAGATGTTTGATTCTTATTTTTTCTGTTTTTAAGAAAGAAAATTTCATTTTGCAACTTATTGTGACAACCTGGCAAGTAGGGTGATAATAAACAAAATGGTTGCATTATGTTCGTCTACGGTGTTCGAGTGGCATGCATGCTGATGGTCCAAGGGTTTGAATCCATGTGAAAGCAAGGATTTGTTGCCGGAGTCTAGGACATCCCTGAGTAGACCCAGCTTCGAATGGGTACCTAACACTAGTTAGGGAAATAAAGGCGGCTGGGTAATGCGTGGAACCCACATAGCTGTGACCTGTGAAAGCTGCATTACTTGCCAACAGACTGGCATGGTCTGTGGACGCAATTATCTTCTGTATAGAAGGAGCGTCTGTATAGATAAGACAAATGTCTATTATTAATTATATTTACACATTGTAAAGAATGCCTTAGTCTATGATTAATAAGACTTACAAATTAGCGATAATGATGTAATAGCAAATATACAACTTATAATAATGCAAATATACAACTTATAATAATGCATTTAATAAACGGAGTGATTATTCACACAGCTGTGGGAATAACGTCTGCGTTATAGACACAATGACGCATGCGCACTGGTGTCCATTTGAACGATAAAATATTATGAATTTAAAAAACGCCAAATTTTCATGAGCTTCGGTAGAGGAATGGTCAGAACCAGTGTGTCTTATTTTTAAGGTGGAGGTGGTGGTGGATCGAATCCATGAGGTGGCGCATATTTTTTTTTCCTTCAATATTTCCTTATGATGGAATAGCATTTGAATTCAATAAATTTTTAATAAATATTATTCACCTTTAACCCATGAGTTTGTTATATGTGTATGTGGGTTTGTGTTGAATGTAAATGTGTTTAGATGATATAGTTATAGTTTTTCAGACAAGCTTAATTAACATTGGTACTTTTCAGATTTAGTAAACACATTCTTAATGAACTTAATCATAAGGTGTAGCATTCATGATGTATATATACACATTTGTTTATACTTATACTAATAATATTAACTAATAAGCTCTATATATTTAGTAAACACATTCTTAATCATAAGGTGTAGCATGCATGCTGTATATATATACTATATACACATTTGTTTATACTAATAATATTAACTAATAAGCTCTATATACTATAACAGTTACAGTTTTGAAAAATAATTATTCCAACTACGGGGTGCTAGTTTTGGAAATAATAATTGCCTACGATTACTATGAATTAGTATACAGTTTCGTCCAACTATATGAACAGTCTTTTTATGATGAATGCAAGTTAATAAAAGAAAGTGCATGGATATAGAATGAAAATATAACGTTTAATGCAAT
>MUZC01000623.1:143136-160297 GCA_002072015.1 Radix auricularia | reverse complement strand
GTTAGGTGTTGAAGAAATGAGGCGTCACATCAAACAGCACAACTTCAAATAATAGTTTTTCTGAAATATTGGATTGTTTACAATTTGTATATTGACGTTTTACATGGATTCACGAGTGCTATGTTAATAGAGTGCAGACTTACACTAAATACATAATTACATGACAAAAAAGGTACTTGAAATTGCTCAGTTTCAAAAAGAAAAGAAAAATTGCTTTAATTGGGGATGTTGGTGCAAAACTTTTTGACGACTGGTTGAGACTTGAAAAATCAACAATAATTGCGTGATGCCATTTATGGACGACAACTTATAAGCTTAATAACTACATACGTGTAATAAATTGGAATATTTTTTGTCTAAACTCTTAAGGTTAACAACACTAAGACAAGTAAAATTAATTTTTAATTAAAAATAGAACTATTAAGATCGACATTATTATTATAATTATAATGATTAATGATGTTCATATTTAGGCCGTAGGCTATATAAATATAACAAGCATATTTACGATTCAATATTAATAGCTATTAGCCAAACGACCTATAGATTAGTATGCTTTTAATTTTAAGTCAATATAACTATCACATTTTTGGCTGTGTGAATAACGCTAATTATGGCTAATAATATTCACACAGCTGTGGGAATAACGCTGGCAATAATCACACAGTACACAGCTGTGGGAATAACGCTTAGATTATTCACACAGCTGTGTGGATAACGTAAGCGTTATTCCCACAGCTGTGTGAATAACGCTTGCCTTTAATAAATTAAAAACATACGTTCTCACGAGAAAATTAAATTTCGCTGTGGAATAATAATATACGACATTATACGTGTTAGACGTGTAGAAACTGCAGGATTACCATATAAAATTTATATAAGCTTTTGGCTAGTTAATAACTAGTAGTTATTAATAATAGTAATGTTAATTCCTATTCATATTGAATATTAATTGCTACGGCACGGCTCCATTTTTTAACTATTTTTAAAAATTTTTAAACTATTTAATTTTAATTAAAATTAAAGTATTTACCTACCAGTTACAATAACACACTTTTTTCCCGTTGGCATTGCGATGATGATAATTTCTCAGATAATAATATAGGTTTAATACTTAAACAAATGTTGAAGTGATTTAGATCTACGACTTTTTACTGCGACTTTTAAAAAGTTACAAAAATACAATCACAAGCAGAGGTAGGTGTTCACGGATTGACGAAACACACTTTAAATCACTTATTTACGATGAAAATTCGAAACTCTTTTTATTCAGAGTAAAATTTATTTGTACTTCCGCATTGGGTTTTGTTTTCATTCACAACCAGCTCAGTACGGAAACGAGTATTAACTATTCCAATTCCAAGATAACATTAAACATTTGTTAACAAACTTTACTCTCTTACATAATTTATAGTTTCATCTCGACTTAACTTTAACTTAAAATTGTTAATTGAAAAAAAATACTTTGTAGTTGTAGGTTTAGTAGGCCTGCCTAAAATTTTAGCCTAAATGAAATGAAAATGAGTTGTTTTTGTTTTAAATTTAAAGTTCTAATTACTAAGTCTAAGTTGACTACTGATGTCTAAATTACTGACTGTGAGTGTGACTGAGTCTAGACTCATACACTTTTAAACTCTGTCAGTTATCAGTCTTTGTGATTGTGCTCAACTAATCAAATATCTGATAGTAATGTTTCATAATTATTCATAATATGACTGAATCAATTCGCAAAATCATTTTGAAAATGTCTAAATTAATATAAGCTGATTGATTAGACTGATAGTCTGATAGTTAATTAATTCTGCACCAAAAGTAAACGATACTTTACTAGCAAATGATACTTTACAAGCAAATATAAATTTTACATTAAAGCATCAGCATCAAAAAATTAAAAGCTAAGCCCGGGCTAAGCCATCACTAAGAAGACAAACACAAGACAAAGACAACACAACTCACATTCCCATTTCACAAAGTTTTAAAATTAAAAGTTTCTCAAATTTTTAATGTAGTTCCCTAGCTTTACTTACATACCTGAAATAATTGGGTTTTATTTGATATACAATAAATCAATGGATTAAGGCTAAGGTGGTGTATTAATTGAAAACAGATAAAAATACTATCACTCATTAATTCACTGTTATTTAATAGCACAGGTCAAGACAGCACAAAAATCACTCCTTATTTGTTACAAGTGGAAGGAGGCTTTTTCCTATCAATTGATACTCCAATAAATTACTTGAGATATGGCATAGACTGCCAATATATTTTTACTTGCATGCTGTATTGGCATTGATTGTAACAACAAAGTATTTAGGATTGAAAATGTCATCACAGAGTCTGAGAAATCCTAAAGACCTACGAAGTATGGTATCAGCTAGCTCTTTGGTAATTTCTGTCCTTCTTTAGTTGTAGATTAATGGTGTTGTGATATGTGTTTTAAAAAAAATTAATAATTTAATAAAAATTTAAACTAGTTAAGCATGTTTAATTTCAGTCCAGTTTAGCCTTTTGTATATTTTAAGTTGTTACTAAACAGAAAAAAAAATGTTATAAAATGTGTTTAAAATAAGAAATAAGGTGCACAGATAAAATAAATTTATTTTTAGATAATATTAATGTGACCCTGTCTACAGAAACAGTGCACTACCCCTGTCTCTCCCCCCATCCCCCATCCTCTCATACCACATCGCAGCCCCTCACCCGTCCAAGTGGAGGGTAGAGCATTGGAATGTGATAATGGCTGTTTGCCCTAGCAAAGCTCAGTTTTTAGTACCAGCTATTGCAGCCAGTGTCCAGCGCCGTCATTGGGCAGTGGTCAATGGGTGACAGTTTAAGTGCAGCCAAACGGGACAAGAGAACCGGGACAGGCCCCCAGTATTTTAGTATGACCTGGGAAAAATATGACTGCAACAAGTTTTTATTTCTTGAGCCATTGGATCATCTCAAATGTCACCCACATTCCTCCAGCTATGATTATAAGGGGAGGACTGTAGGAAACTGGGAGAGTGTCCCAGCGTCTGGTTAGGAGAGTGTCCCAGTGCCTGGTTAGGAGAGTCACATAGGTAGATAGCGAGCCATCCAGGATAGAACATAGTGATAGAGTAGGGCATAGGCTGTGTAGAAAATCTGTACATTGTGCTTTCTCTTGAGTTCATTTACTTAGCCATTTAGGAGTAACTGTGTTAGTATCAGAAACCTGATTATTCTAATTAACATCATTTCCAACTACAGTCCTCACTACTTGTGTGTTATTTATTTATTTAATAAACTGTCAAGGTAGTGTGTGCTGCAATACAACTAATACATATTCAATCAATAACATTCAACTATTGCCCACCACTCGGCTACATTAAATTTTCAGATTATCTTTAATTATTTGTGAACAAAATGGTTTTAATAAAACAATAAAATGTACACCTAGTTAAAGAAAGCAGCTTTTAATCAACATTTTGAAAAAATATTAACGTATGTCATGTCTGTCACTTATATTTTGACACAGGACATGAATGAAATGCAAGAAAATTTAGGTAAACTTAAAGCACTGTCAGAAGATGATAAATCAGAAAATTCCAAGCTACGCTCAAGAATTGATGAACAGTGTCAGCTAATAATGATACTCAAACAAAGAGCGGATGATGGAACCATCAGAATACAGACACTGGAGAAAATCAATAAAGAACTTTTGGATTTTAGAGATAAAGTTTGTATTTAACTATCTCCAGAAAGCAATTTTTTATTTGTTTATTAATGATTTAATTTAAAAACCAAAATTTTTTAATGGCAAATTAAATTTCAAAATTAAGTTGTTTAAACTAAGAGTATTAAAATTTTAAACAAAATTTGTTGGCAGTTGACATTTCCATCATCATTTTACTGTATTTCTTTTGTTGTAGTAGCACCAGTGTCAAATTTCTTATTAAAATTCCTTACATCTTTAATGATGATAAAAATGTGTTTAAAACACATAGATCTTGAAATTTGGCAATTTGGTTCCTGACGAAAAACAATAACACCTCTGTTATTAAAAACCATAGTCAGAAAACATCTGAATATACCATATATACTTGTAAATAAGTTGAGAAATTCATTTCATTTGAATAATTTTAAAATGCAGGCTTGACTTATCCACAGGTCAGTGGTATAGAATTTTGTGCACTGAATGTGGGGTAATTTTAAGTTACTGGTAGTGCAAGTGTACTTACCTGTCCTTCACACAGATACAGGATATTATAACACTTTTTATAACATGTACGCACACAGACAACAGCAGTCTGTTGGTGCTTGACTGAAATCTGATACCAAACCACAAACATCATCGTCATTGCCGAGTGCCAGCTGGCAAGACAACAATAACTGCATGTACCTGCCACATTCAGCACACAGTCAACTAATAGCTTTAGGTTGGGTGTTTTCACTGCTAATGCACATAAATAAGGACCATAACTGTTTGATTGTTCCAGGATATGTACATAGTGAAGTTCTCTGAAACATAAAAATCACAGAATTTTAAAGCTAAAGTTTTACCATTGTCTTATCTATGGGTCACTGCAGATTTCATAATTTTTGATAAAAAATCTACCCTCAAGTTATAGTTGAGACAGCCTTATAGACCAGTTTGTAATTACATTGCATGTCCATTGAGAAAACATATTTCACATTACTCCCTATTTCAGGCTGAGGCTATGCTAAAATCAGAAATCAAGAAATTTGATGTCTTAGATGGGCGCTTCAATAACTTGGCTTCAAATCATGAAGAGATGATACGAATTAAAGATGAGTACAAACGTGTCAATCAGGAACTGAGAGATGAAAATTCTAGGCTAAAAGATGAGAACGGGAGACTATTTTCAAACACTATTGCTGAAAAAGATAACAGAATTCAAGAACTGGAAAAGAAGTGCACTTCTTTTCAAGAACAATATATCACGTTAGAACAAAAACTAAGGTATGTCATCATTAAACTCACAAGCATTTATATAATTGGGGGCCGCGGTGGTCGAGTGGCAAGCGCGCTTGACTGGCGCTCCGATGGTCACGGGTTTGAATCCATGGGAAGCCAGGGACTTGCTCCCGGGGCCCAGGGCGTCCCCGAGTCCCACCCAGCTCCAAATGGGTGAAAAGCGGCGGGGTAATGCGTGGAACCCTTAGCCGTGGCATGTGATCGCTGCATCACTTGCCAAAAAAACTGCTGCCTTGTAGATGGTCTTGGCTGACCAAAGGCTATGGAAGCAAATCCAGAAAATACAGCAGGCTGAAGTCGGAGACCATGGGCCAATTGGCGCAAAACTCGTGGCACGCAAAACTCAATGTTCAATATTGAGAACGAAGAAGAAGAAGAAGATATAATTGATATGTTTCAAATATAAATAACCGTAACTGAATGAATTTATTAAAAATCTTAGGCAATGTCAAGTTGAGTGGCGAGCAAAAGAAGACTCTCTGCGAAAAGAGATTTCAGAGCATCAGGCAATAAGTGGCCAACAAATAAAAGACCTTCAAAGTCTGCTTAGATCAACAGAAGAAAAACTAAAAGGTATTTAGAACTCAAAGAAAGGTCTTTTATTTTAAAAAAATTATGTTTAATTATTATGAAATTTACTATAAAAGAGGACTGAGGGCGAACCTATAGATTGCAAATCAATTACAAATCTTTTTTTTTATCACAGTAACATAATTTTAAAATGTTAAAGAATAATTTATTTATTCATCTTTCATAGACACGTCACAGAAATTACAGATGCAGTTAGATGGTAATCAAAGTCTTCAAAGTGAAACTTCTCTAAGACTCCAGCAAGTTAGCAAGGAAAAGGAGGAGCTACTTTCCCTTATAATGCAGAGAGGAAAATTAATACAGGTGATATTTCTTTTTTATTAAATTAATTGCTCTACTATGCATTATAGATTACCAAAACGTTTATCAACATGTGTATTTATCCGCCTAAAGCCATGATGTGAGCTTGTCATTTCTATTGAAACTTTTTTGTCACTCATCTTGAAGGTTAGTTGTTACAAGACTTTTTACATCACAATCGTGGGCTCCTTGAACTAATTAGCCACTTGCAGCCTCAGAGTTTTCAGGCTCATCAGATGGCTCTGTGTCTTAATTTGTTTTTGTATTAATTTTATAGAGGTATATTGTGTTCTGACGTTACAATGATTTATTCTCAGTTTTCAGCTGAATAATGTATACATAAAAACTATACTGTAGAGACAGCCATACATATCCCTTTTTAAAAAATCTGATTCTTTTATCTGCAGAAAGAACAAGAGGAAAATAAGGCTTTGAAAAAGAAAGTGGAAGGACTAGAAAAAGTTGTAAGGAGCTTGGAAGAAAAATTCAAGTAATAATTATTTTTTATAAGATGTTTTTTCTTTCATAAAAATAAGATCAGGATTTAAAGCCATTTCAAAATTATTCAAGAATAAAAAAGCAATTAAAATTTTTCTCACTAAATTTAAGTATTGTTATACCTTAAATACAAGTGAGAATTTTCTAAAAATTTAAATAATTCTTTTTACTTATTTAATATTTGAAGTCGGGAAGCTGAAGCAGTGAATGCAAATTTGAAGGTGAAAAGACTACATGAGGAGCTGGCAGGAGCTGACAGTAAATACTCACAAATTGTGAAGGTACTTTCTTCATTTAATAATATAGGCACCTGGTACTAATGTTAATATTTCTGTGCAAAAATGCTTTTTTTTAAATAAAAAAAAATCAATTAAATTCCTTTGGACTTAAGCTATCCATAAAATTAATAAAAGAACATTTTAGCATCATTTGCAAAATTCATTCTTAATCTTCACAATACTTTAACTGAAATCTACAGCTAAAATTAGGTATGTAAAATAATGTGCATTTAAAATTGTTCACTTTCCTCCAAATAATCTCACACTTATGTTCTATGTAGAGATTCAAGGTTTATTGTTTGTGTTTATGGACACTCGTATTGGCTTGCAATTTATGTATGGATCATTTGTTCACTCTGAAATTGAATTTCCATTAATGTTTGTATTTCACAGTCAGTTATAATAATTAAGCTATTATCAGGCCAAATTAATTTAAATCAAATAATCCATTTTGATTTTATTTAAAATAATTTATAGGCCTAACTTCTCATATACAGTAGGGATAATTTTATTTCATATTTAATCTATTATTAGAAAATTAAAATTTACTGAACATACTCTCAATTTTAATATTTTTGTTCTAAATACATGATTAATTATCTAAAAGGAATTTAAGGAAAAATAATGCCATATGATGCCAAATTTTTTTTTGAATTTAAAGCATTGTAGTTAGAGGCATGTATAATTATGCTTTAAAATAATCTATCGGTCTGATATTTAACTCTTTAAGGACTATGAAGCTTTCAAGAAACATTCCAGTGAGTTGATAAAAAGAGAAAAAGAATTAAATGAGAGACTACGGCAGCTGTACTCTTGATTATACTTCATTTCCTTTTCAAAGTAAGTAGAACAAAATGTTTTGAAAATAATCCCACAAAATTTAAATGAAACAAAAATTTAGTTTTCTTTTCCTCTTAACGATGAAGGAATATGGATCAGAGATTATGTTTCTAGATAAAGTAAGGTAATACTATAATAATTGTGATAAAATAAAGCATCAAAACATTTTTTAAAATTAATAATAACAAAATCAATCTTAGATATAGATTTATATTAATTTATTATTTTTACAAACTAACTGAAACAATATAATAGCACATGGCAGGCTATATCACTGCTGTACATGTTGATACTTTGACTCTAGAAAAATGTCATAAATTTGTTACAATAAAACTGAACAAAATTCCCTGCAAGTTTATTACATTGAAGACAATGTACACTTATCAAACAGAAAAAATAAAATTATATCTGCACGTATAACTGATTACGTTACTGATAGTTCTAAATAAATTTTCTGTCACATTTTCAGCAAAAATACGCAAGATTTTATGTGTCTGTCTAGTTTTCTGTCTAGTTTCAAATAGCAAAGAACAATTTTGACTTATTTTTCTTCACTGATTACTTTCTAACAAAAATACTATTGTTGACTTAATTTTTCTTAGTGTGTTTTGTATAACATTCACATTATTTAAATCATTCATGACAAGATTTAGCTTGTGCAATGTACAAATGCTACTTTTGGGTACTTTTTTGAATTTTTTGCTTTGACTCCTCCTTCTTTACCTGCAATTGTAGAACATTGGCCGTATCCTTGACCAACAAGCTTTGTCATATCTAATCCAAATTCTAATGAATTTGAAATGACGGTGTTGGCAAAACCTTCAGCTGTTCTATCGACAATGGGAATATATAAAAAAAATTACTCTGTGACCATCATTTCCAATTTAGTTCTTTGACAAATCTAACATCAAGTGAAATCTGCTAAATGCCTGAAACATCATTTGTGTCTTGTTGGCAAGTATAGAAAATGCAACTGAATTATTTCCTTCACAAACAATGCTTCACGCAAGAGGGACCCACATATTTCAATTGTAGTGTTTTGTGTAGTTGCCGAGATATACTTGGCATACAAGAACCAATTGATAAATGATTACCAAGAACTTCATCTTCAGATTCAACTCGAAGCTCTAACAGTTCATAAAAGTTACCAGAATTTGATTCTTTTCCAACAACTGTTAAATCATGCATGCCGCAAAATAGGATTATAGAAATGATGGGACCCAGTTTTTTGCGATTTTCTTGAATGTGTCTTCTAAATGATGAGTCCAACTGATCATCTATAGAAACTGCTTTGCCTTTCAATAATGCAACAAAATAGCTTGCATCTTCATGAGAGTCTTTGTGTCATGTGCTTTGCATGTGGCGACCTGGATCTCGTTGAAATCTTTATATTTTGTGCATGGTTTGATGACAAATGCCAACTGATCTCCCCGAATTACATTTTTGCAGAAACAATACACAATATTTTATAAAGGCACCTTTTCATATTTGTATAAAAGCCATGGTGAATAGTCTGATAACCATGCATATCTAAAAAATATAAATTATGTCTTCCTTGCTGCTCTAAACTCATACATTTTATCAGGGATCCAACAATCACAAATCAACTGCAATTTCAACTCATTTGAAATGTTGTGCTTCCTGACACACCTTCCAATATCCAATTTAGGAAAAGAATAAGTGTCAGCGACAATGAAATTAGAAACAGTTGCCTCAGTTGTTTCTGGCTGTTGAAATTGTACTGTTGTCCTCAATGCCAATGATAAGTCAGATGCTTCAGACGCCCCAAAATATTCTAATAACAGATTTTTGGAATCCCATGATTACTCTACTTTTTTTTTTTTTTTTTGAGCCTGTTAAAACATTTTTGATATTCCTACCGGGAATAGAGCATACTTTAGTAGCTCAAAAACAAAAACATTATAATGGAAACAAACAGAACTCTTTATAAAACGGTCATCAGACCAGCTATAACATATGCAATTGAAACTTGGACCTTAATGAAAACTGCAGAAAACTTGTTATGGGAGAGGAAAGTTCTCAGGAAAATATATGGACCAAAAAAGGAAGAGTTCAGATGGAGAATGAGAACCAACCATGAACCATACAGTCTATATCAGGATACCACAATAGTTGCAGAAATTAAAAAGGGCAGACTGCACTGGGCAGGACACCTAGAAGGAATGTCTAATGATAGAGGCGTAAAGAGGGTACACCACCAAAACCCTGGAAGAAAACATCTCAAGTGAAGACCTAGACTTAGATGGATGGATGATGTAGAGAAAGATCTACAACAACTGGGCATCCAATATTGGAGAATAAAGGCGTTGATAAGGACTGAGTGGAAGGAGGTTGTGAGGCAGGCCCAAGCTCTACATGGGCTGTAACTCCACAGGGATGGATGAATGGATCTTTGGTAATCCTGCAGTTTCTACATGCATATTATTTCTCAGCAAAATTTAATTTTCTCATGAGAACTTAGTTTTTAATTTACTAAATGCATTAATATATTATGTGTTTTAGCTATTAAAGCACTAATTTGTAAGTCTTAAACATTTTTAAGGCTTTTTTTTTTTGCCTCTTATGTTATACTTAATTTGAATTTAATTGAAAATTGAACTTGTATAATACACATAGTGTGTAAGATGTGTATTAAAATTATATATGCGAAAATATGGTATTTATAAGGAAATATATAAATACTTTTAAAATCAAATTTAAACTTATGTTATTTTCAAACTGTTCATTTTTTATTTTTATTTTTAACATTAAATTGATTGCATATATTTATTATTTATAACTAAAGAATAGGGAATATATTTTTAACATAAACTTATTTTGATTAAGTGTTAAACATATTATATATAACGTATATATTTTTGTGTGTGTTGTGTGTCCCATAACCTCATTGTCATAGGGGGTTCTAATGTTTCCAATGGATTGGAACTTTCCCTGGCTTGGTAGACCTCCCTCAGCTTGTGAGGCGAGTGCACTATTGACTTCGCTCGCTAGCTTATGAGAAAGTGGGTTAAAAATCGATCCAAAATTTTTTCGGCAAGCAATGCAAACAATCAAGGGCTCAAGCAGACACCACAAGTTAATATAAAGGATTTTTTAAAGACTTATACTCAAGGTATACTTATACCAATTGCAGCCAAGCTGCATCGACGCAAGTCGTTCCCTTGGTTACACCATTGACGTGGAGAGGGGGGATATGCTGTATGGGCAGCAGCTAATTCTCCATAATACCCGCCCAGGCTTGCATCACCTCTGGAGAGGACACTCCAGCGTCGCCGCAAGGTGTCGACAAAACACGGGAAGCAGCAGTTACCGGTTATAAGCCAAAGCTCAATTGACGTAGAGCTAGGCGCCAGGGGCTGCTTCCGACGGTGGGAGAGACTACCAATGTCTCACTGGACAGCTACCGCCCGCCTCAAACTGGGCAGCCCCCAGTCAAATAGGTGCTATCCCGTCATGGCCTGCCTTCTCCACTGGGTGCGTGGAGATTAGAGTACCACTCAACAAGTGGGCCACTAAGCCCTGCACCAAGAAATACAAAAAAGAAAAAGAAGACCCCAGCTCTTCGAATCGCTAGCTGGAACGTGAGGACTATGTGTCCCGGCATCACTGATGATCTGCAGTCCATAAACGACACACGGAAGACAGGAATAATCGATAGAGAACTTAAAAGGCTAAAGATTGACATAGCATGCCTTCAGGAGACCAGGCTCCCAGACAACGGTTCACTCAAAGAGGCCAATTACACCTTCTTCTGGCAAGGCAGACCGAAAGACGAACCTAGACAGCATGGTGTGGGTTTCGCTGTTAAAAACACTCTTCTACCATCCATTGAACCACCGTCATCAGGCACGGAGAGGATCCTCACTCTAAGACTCAGAACAACTGCGGGCCCAGCAAACATTCTTAGTGTGTATGCCCCAACACTCTATTCAACTCCGGAAGAGAAGGACCAGTTCTATGGAGCGTTAGACCAGGCAATAGCCGGCATCCACAAAGACGAGGCAATCTATCTCCTAGGAGATTTCAATGCTAGAGTGGGGAGCGACCACGAAGCCTGGCCCACCTGCCTTGGACTATTTGGAAGAGGAAAGTTAAATGAAAATGGACAAAGGCTTCTGGAATTGTGCTGCTCACGAGGCTTGTGTGTGACCAACACTTTCTTCAAGTGCAAGGATATACATCAAGTATCTTGGAGACACCCTCGATCCCACCAATGGCACCAGCTGGACCTCATTATCACCAGGCGTGCACAACTAGCTAGCGTCCTACTCACTCGCAGCTATCACAGTGCCGACTGTGACACGGATCATTCCCTTGTCGCCAGCAAAGTACGAATAATGAGGAAAAACTCGTACCACACAAAGAAAAAGGGAAGTCCACGCATCAATACCTCCTGCATGAAAGACCCTGCGATAGCGCAGCTGTTCAAAGACAAGGTGAAGGAAAGTCTCTCAAAGATGTCCCCATGCGTCACCATTGACTCCAAATGGACGCAACTGAGAGACACAATCTATACATCCGCAATACAAGCCTTTGGCAAAAAATCTCACAAAAACACGGACTGGTTTGATGAACATTGGGACGAGATGAAACCCGTCACTGAAGCAAAAAGGAAAGCTCTTATGGCTTACAAGGAAAAGCCTACACCTGACAATTTGCATGCTTTAAAAACAGCTAAGTCACTTGCCCAAAAGGTTGCACGTACTGGCTTAAGCTCTGTTCCAGTATACAATCAGCTGCAGACATGGGCAATGCAAAAGTCATGTACGAAAACATCAAAAAGGCAACGGGCCCCTTGACGTCNATCTCACAAAAACACGGACTGGTTTGATGAACATTGGGACGAGATGAAACCCGTCACTGAAGCAAAAAGGAAAGCTCTTATGGCTTACAAGGAAAAGCCTACACCTGACAATTTGCATGCTTTAAAAACAGCTAAGTCACTTGCCCAAAAGGTTGCACGTAAATGTGTCAATACCTACTGGCTTAAGCTCTGTTCCAGTATACAATCAGCTGCAGACATGGGCAATGCAAAAGTCATGTACGAAAACATCAAAAAGGCAACGGGCCCCTTGACGTCAAAAGCTGCTCCCCTAAAGTCCAAAAATGGAGAAATTATTCAAGACCAGGCAGCACAGCTAAAACGGTGGGTTGAGCATTATCTGGAATTGTATTCAACAGTTACCACAGTCTCCAGCACCGCTCTAGATGACATCCCAGATATGCCACTCATGGAAGAACTTGATGTCGTGCCCACACAGGAAGAGCTGAGCAAAGCAATTGACAGTCTAGCTTGTGGAAAAGCGCCTGGGAATGATGGAATACCACCAGAGGTTCTAAAGAGTGGCAAGACAGCTTTACTCCAACCATTGCACGAGATTCTGTCCCTCTGCTGGGAACAGGGCTACATCCCCCAAGACCTAAAGGATGCAAATATAGTGACACTATATAAAAACAAAGGTGATAGGAGTGATTGCAATAATTATCGCGGCATTTCACTCCTTAGTATTGTAGGAAAGACCTTTGCCCGCGTTATACTAAAACGTTTACAAAGCCTAGCATCCCGCGTCTATCCAGAATCTCAGTGTGGTTTCCGGTCCGGTCGGTCTACCATAGACATGGTGTTCTCCATACGACAGCTCCAGGAAAAATGCAGAGAGCAGCAGATGCCACTATACATTGCATTTGTGGACCTTACAAAAGCCTTCGACTTAGTCAGTCGCAACGGGCTATTCCAAATACTGGCAAAAATTGGATGTCCCCCTCACCTACTTGCCATCATCAGACAGTTCCATGAAAATATGCTTGGCACAGTACAGTTCGATGGAGCTAAGTCAGAGGCCTTCCCTGTCAGCAGCGGAGTTAAACAAGGTTGTGTACTCGCACCAACACTCTTCGCAATATTCTTCTCTGTACTTCTTCGATACGCATTCAAGGATAGCAGTGAGGGAATCTGGTTACATACCAGAGCTGATGGAGGACTTTTCAACACTGCCCGCCTCCGAGCCAAGACCAAAACGACGGATGTCCTAATTCGAGAGCTACTATTTGCGGATGATGCGGCACTAACAGCACATACAGAATCTGGTTTGCAACAACTCGTGTCAAGCTTCTCCAATGCCTGCAAAGAATTTGGTCTGCAAATCAGCTTGAAAAAGACAAACATCATGGCCCAAGACACTCGACCTCCTCCTACCATAAATATCGATAATGAAAACTTGGAGGTTGTGGACAGCTTCACCTACTTGGGATCCAAGGTCTCCAATACACTGTCCATTGAAGAAGAAATAAACAGCAGAATTGGCAAGGCAGCCGCAACAATGGCTAAACTAAATAAGCGGGTCTGGCAAAACACCAAGCTAACGGAGAAAACCAAACTGTGCGTCTATCGAGCCTGTGTCATCAGTACACTACTATATGGGAGCGAGACATGGACCACTTATACATCACAAGAGCGTAAGCTTAACAGCTTCCATTTGAGATGCTTGCGCCGCATCCTTGGTATTAAATGGCAAGAAAAAGTGCCTAATAGTGAGGTACTAACGCGTGCCAATACCCAAAGCATGTTCTCAATTCTTAGTGGAAGACGCCTGAGGTGGCTAGGACATGTCAAAAGAATGAGCCCCGGCCGCATCCCGAAGGACCTCCTATATGGTGAACTTGCTTCAGGAAAGAGGAAAACAGGTCGCCCACGCTTGCGATTTAAAGATGTCTGTCAAAGGGACATGAAAGCAGCCAAAATACATACAAGTGACTGGGAGTGTAAGGCAGAAGACCGATCTACGTGGCGCACAGTTGTCAAAGAGGGCGTCATAGTAGCCGAGGAGCGAAGAATGGAGGAGGCTGCAGACAGAAGAGCTAGGAGAAAGGCCAAAACATTTGGAAGCACAGAACTCGTGTGTAAAAACTGTGGCAAAGACTGTCACTCAAGGATAGGACTGCACAGTCACTCGAGGAAATGCAACCCAACCCAACGGTGATGCACCATCGTCTCGCGAGACGGAAGGATGCCGGATCAAATCGATCTCGAGTATAAGTCAACTCCTATTAGTTTTATAAAAAGTTGAATTCACCTATCGCTACTGTAAATTCATGCTGTTAATAAAATGTGTTATGTCTGTATAAGTCGACTGATTTTTGCCTATTAAAATTAGGAGAGAATAAAAAAAAACCCAGTAAAAACCAAGTTTTTGACTATAAATCTATTTATTATATAAGAGACATTACTATAAGGATGTTCATTATAATACGCAGCGCAAGTCAATCCGAAAATACAAAATTTTAACTATGTCTCTTAAAACATGTTTAATATAATGCGCACCAATCGTGAATGTATTTTAAAAAAGTAATGTCAATATAATATAATACGCACCTTAATTCGCGTCAGGAAAGACTGTTCATTATAATACGCAACAACGACACTCTTTCTCAAAAATTACCGTGATACATAGAGATAAATAAAATATTCTAAAAGTCAATAATTTCATTACAGTACATTCGATCGATCTTAAATTTTAATACACCATTTTTATCATCGTCAAGAGTCTGCCTGCAAACTTTCAGCTCGCTAGCTTATGAGAAAGTGGGTTAAAAATCGATCCAAAATTTTTTCGGCAAGCAATGCAAACAATCAAGGGCTCAAGCAGACACCACAAGTTAATATAAAGGATTTTTTAAAGACTTATACTCAAGGATGTATGATATTATTAACCATGTGCTAGTGGTGCAGTAAATGCATCTTTATTTTTTATTTCAGGGACACCGTGATAGCACTGTATAAGCACAGTGTTAGCACCATGTAAGCACAGTTGTTGGCTGTAAGAAAACATCACAGAGATTTTTTTTCCCAGTTATCATCCGTCCATATACTCAATATATGCATGTATAACTATGGAGAGGTGCTTCTACCGATCAGTTCATCTTTAAAACATAATTTTTCTCTTGTAAAGGGGGTTATGATACACAACTGTTTTATTTACTTTAGTCTCAGAAGATTCGCCTTTGATTTTGTTGGCCAGAGAATGAGCACTTTATGCCCATTGACGGTTGGCAGACACCATTTTAAATTTTATTCTTTAGAAAAAAAAAAACGCTGATAAATTTTAGTTGATAAAATCAGAATTAGGATGTTAATTCATTTACGTATTAAAAGAAATATTTGAAAAGACACAGTCAGATCCAAGTTATTTATCAAAATGCTTTTTTGTAAGATACATGGGAATTTATATGTTTTGGTGAATAACTTTTATTTATCTGTAATACTATGCATGTCAATATTATGAAGTTTATTTTAAAAATTTGTATTAAATTTATTTTATCATTGATTTAAGCTCTTTTTTTTTTTTTTTTTTAAAGTGTATATTAAAAAAATTTAATGAAGATTAAATGTAAACTAATACTAATATGTGAAGGAAATTTTAAAAAATCAAATTGAGAAAATCTTGATTTTGAAAATCTATTTATATTTTCTTTTAAGAAACATTTCAAAAATGGTTCTTAAAAGAAGGTGACGACTATACCAAGGGACATTGCTCTTCGAGGGGGGGGGGGGAATTAAATGCTCATTTGAACACTCTAAAAAGTGAATAACATTAAGAAATATTGAGTGATATTAACAACATCAAGGAATATTGAGTGACATTTAAAAACGCCGGAAGGTTCAAGGAAGGTTTTCAAAATGAAATGGTCAACAAGATATACATTATATGTAAATATATTCTACGGCTCCATTTGCTTGGGCACGTCGACCTAGTGGTATAGTAAAGGATGGGTTATAGAGCGAGCTGACGACAGGGAAAAGGTCGGGTGGTTGGCCACGTCTCAGATACATAATAATTGTGGGAGAGACATGAAGGCGACCAACACTTACATCCCAAGTTAGGAGGACCAGGATCGATCCTTATGGAGGGATATCGTGAAGGAGAGATATCAGAAGGAGGGATCTTTACGAGCCACGGAACAAAACGAAGCGGCAACAGCTTTAAAAAAATCGAAATGGAAGCCCAGGCAATACTGCCCCCCCCCGCCCCGCATTCGTGAGTGGGACATGTAAAAGTAAAAGAGACTGCCACTCTAGGTTTGTCGCTCCAGCCACACCAAACACTGCAAGTTAAGAAGATAAACCCATTGTCCTTCGGAGACTCAAGGATTCTATCTACACATTTATAATTTACGGAACCGCTGGCCTTAAATTTGAAATATTATCATTCATTAACATATGTTGCTACGAATTTATTGGAAGCAGACCGCTAATATATCTAGCCTAAAAAGATTTTTCCACTGAACGTGTATTATGTCGATGAGTTGCAGGAGAACTACCACTTTGGCGTCATGAGTCATGGACATGAAAGCAGTGGCGTAGCTAGAGCTTTTGCCGCCCGGGGCGGTCTCCAATATGCCGCCCTTTTAGGGGCCGCCCATAAATGACGTCACGCACCGCGGGGGGGAGTCACACATTTGATGTCATTCAAAACGCGCAACTTTAAATAAAAGCTACACTGAAATATATGATTACCCAAACTTTATTCAATGACGATTTACGTGGTTTCAAGCGTGTTCCGATGTTAGAGTGCAACCTTAAACTAAAAACATATTTTAATGACCAAACAAACAAAAATTGATTTTAAACATGCTCATTTTCAAATACAAAATACCGCTTGTATGGGGGGGGGGG
>MUZC01000623.1:98170-109696 GCA_002072015.1 Radix auricularia | reverse complement strand
AAATAAATAAACTTATAATAATTATTTAATCGGTTTATTAATAAATTATTAATAACTAATGACTTACTACAAGACGTTGTCTGAAGAAGTTGAAGATCATCACTGTGAGATTTCACTCTCTGGATTACAGCATTTTTCGTAAAAGACAATTTTTGTTGTGTTAACGTTTTAAATTTTTTACAAAACGGCTCTTTAGACATTTCAATTTAAAACGAAATTTTTAAAAAATATTTATTTTAAATATAATTCTAATAAACCGCGCTTTATTATAAACGAAAAGTGAACTTAAAATTGAAACCAAAGATTATAAGAAAACGAAACAATTAGAATTATTTTTACTTACGTTTATTTCGATTAATTCGGTAGATGGAAGCGCAGGTACCAAATTTTTCTATTAAATTAAAAATTTCGTGATTGAAAATTTGACACTGCTGTAACTTACCGTTACCACTTATTTGGCTAAAAAAAAAAACCAGTGCCGGGGATAAAAAAATAATTCTGCAGAGCCGGGGATAAATGCCATCCCCGGCGGGGATGGTAAAGGTTATAGCAGAGCCGGGGATGGAGCCTCACAGTGCCGGGGATATCCCCGGCGGTAAATCGAGCACTGGTTATATCAGAGGAAGGTAATGGCACGTCTGTTATGTCAGAGAAAACTAATGACACGTCTGTTATATCAGAGGAAGGTAATGGCACGTCTGTTATGTCAGAGAAAACTAATGACACGTCTGTTATATGAAAGACAGGTAATAATACGTCTGATATATCAGATAACGGTAATAAGACATCTGATATATCAGAGGAAGGTAATAAGACGTCTGTTATATCAGAGGAAGGTAATAAGACATCTGATATATCAGAGGAAGGTAATAAGACGTCTGTTATATCAGAGGAAGGTAATAAGACGTCTGATATATCAGAGGAAGGTAATAAGACATCTGATATATCAGAGGAAGGTAATAAGACATCTGATATATCAGAGGAAGGTAATAAGACGTCTGATATATCAGAGGAAGGTAATAAGACGTCTGATATATCAGAGGAAGGTAATAAGACATCTGTTAAGTTCAAATATATTAAGCCTACTTTTGAAGAATCTAATCGTCTAGAAGAACATTGAACTATTTCTGGACTCATTAAAAAAAATTATTACATTAAAAAAATCCCGCAAATTTTTTAACATCTAAACAAAAAGGTTCATGCATCTCATGTTGAAACTCATCACTTATGTATGTACATCAATTTGGATATTTACACTAGGTTCTGGAATATGGGATTACTAGGGTATCATCCGTCATAAATGACGGAAGTTTTAAAAATCAATATATTTCAGCTTCAATCTCTTAATTTTGAACAAATATTCATTTTAAAAAAATCAATATATATAATATAAAAATTAATATATGTATGTATGTTTGTCCTTTATAGCTCACTAAACCATTCATCCGATCACGATTAAAATGTAGTAGCTTCCGGTATAGTTTGTGTGAAAAAAACCTATTGAAAATTCAAACTCATGGGGGGCCGAAACACTATGGGCACACGGCGCCCGATCGTCGTGAAACGTTTGGAGATAGTGTGTTTTTTTTTTCTTATATGAGTATATTCAAATTAGTTTGGAAAAGGAACGGATCTAGACCAAACTTAGTACATATATATTTTATAACCCATATTAAAATACCACACTGCGTTCAACCCCTAATGTCCATTCCTTTGGGGCGGGGGGAGGGGGGCCAAAATCTTTATTTTCGTAAGCGTTTTTAACACTTTAGTTCCATTCTGATTTTAAACAACTTTGAAAGATATTGAAAGAAATATATATCATGATTTCGATTGAAATAAACCTGTCGAGAAGGGGTGACCTCTACGTGGTTCGACAGACGAGTAGGGTCGTGGAGCAGACCGCGACCTGAAACCGACAAACCCCTGGTTTGGACAGCCGAAGGCCGTTGTTAGGTGTTAGGTGCTAGTCACACATGATTACAGTCGCTGCACGGATCTTAGGCAAAGCATTTAGATGCAATGCCGATGATGAAAACCAAAGTACCCGTTGAGGGTCGGGTTAGTCCGAAGCGACCGTTTCGTCCCCCTCAATTAACTAGCAACGCTGTTGAGCGGTGCCGGTTTAGGGCCAGGAGCGCCAGTACGGAATAGCAAAAGGTACCGCTAGGAAACGCTTTTGGTCGCCAGTTCTGAGGAAACCTTCCGGTGGGGGTTAAACCCTGGGTAGGTCAGTGATGATCCCACGCTTTGCGGCGATCTAAACTATAGAGACTCGTAAAATTTGCCGTGGTGGCGCCAAAGTGATACTCTGTTGATAGCGAGTCACAGTAGGGAATTCCACACCTCCCTTGGGAGGCACACATAAGTGGGAGGCGTTTTCGACCTAGTGTCCTGGACGCCCAGGCGGCCGCTTGTAGCAGCGACAGCTCCGGGGGGGGGGGGCTTCTCTGTCTTTACGTCCCTTAGGGGGCCAGAGGGCTGAGGGGGTTTTCCTGGGAAGCCCCATGAAGAGCGCAGGCTCGGGACTGCTGATTTTCTTCCACATGTAGGATTGAAATAAACAGGTATCTTAAAGTTAATCTCTTGCGCCAATTGGGCCTGGGAGCGCTTAATATTATTTTTGCCTATATGAGGTGTATACAAATTGGATATTAACCAAACGTGGTGTATAATGACCTTGATAGCCCTTTTTAAAAATCTATGTGAAATTGAATCTTTAATCTTCATCTCCTCGGGCCGCGGGTCCTGATTCTCTTTTCGTAAACATTTATTTTAATTCCCATTCTATGACATGGTGTCAACAAATTTAGCTAATATATTAAATATGTTCATAATTAAAATGAACAATTGTTTCAAAATTTACATCTTGCACCTACTGGGCCAAGGTAACTTTAATGTCATGTTCTGCTTATGTATATATAAATTTATATTGATATAAATCAATGTATGTATGAATGTTTGTTCATTAAAGCTGAATAAAAAATGCATCCGATCAAGATGAAACTTTAGGAAATTGTTGGTTGCTCTTACGGAATGGTTTGTGTGGAAAAAATTGAACATTGACATTCATGGTGGACGGCGGCCCCTATTTTTTTAAATTTATATTTCTTATATACAAATTAGTTTATGCGTTTGCTACAAGGAAAATTAATGGATCTTTTCTAAACTTAATACATACATACTTTATAGCCCATATTAAAATGCAACACGTTTTACTGTCTCGACAAATATCGATTATACATTAAATATGATCCAAAATTAAAAGAACAAATGTTTTAAAATTTACATCTTGCGCTAAGTGGGCCACGGAACTTTTAATGTCATTATTTATCTAGATATATAAAAATTAAAGTATGTCTGTGAGTGTGTGTGTGTGAGTGTGTGCATGTCCTTTATAAACTATGAATCCTATCGTCGTGAAACCTTTGGAGATAGTTTAGTACGCTCCATAGATGATTCCTGGCAGCATTGTGTTCTATATTTAACACTCATGGGGTGCCGTGTGCCCATAGTGTCAATTTGTGCTTACATGAGCTATAAAAAATAGTTTAAGACTAAGCTACTGTGTAAATTGATGGATCTTAATCAAAGATAATATATAAAATTTATACAGCCAATAATAAAATACTATAGGGCTCTGAACTCTTAACAAATATGAATAACAAAGAACTTTTTATTTGGCATGAATCCTTTTAAGTAAAACATCACAGGATAAAAGAAAATATTAAAGTATCAAATCAACAGTTAATCGAATATACAATTCAATATACACGTTTTAAGAATCTAAATTAACGCTTTCATTATTTCAGCTCAGAATCCTTTCCAGTTATGTAGGCTATTAAAATTAGAGCTGCGGAAATTAACTATAAATTTCACGATTAATCGGTACAAATTGTGAGTAAAATTTAAAATAAGTAGTTTTTATAAGGAAAATAATATTAAAAAATAATAATTGTTTTTACTTAATAATAATGAAATTTAAATTTATTGACATTAAATTGAACTACTTATATTCAAATATATCTCTTTAAAATACTGCTATATTTTTTTTTTAATTAAAAACATAAAATATAAGCTACGGGCATTTTATGAAATGTTCAGTTTAATGACGTCATAAATCTAATTTATTTTATTAATTTTTGTTTTAGTCATTTATTTCCAGTAACAATTTTAATCATTTTTGGTGCGCTGGTTTCTAAAATTAGTAGCGTCTTCGGGACATAAATTGCAAATTATATATATTTATGGAGTAATTTTGGTGCGCAGCTATCTAAAAATAGTAGTGTGACGGACAGACGTTACAAAACATTCATTGAGAATTATATATATTGATAAGTCTAACGACTGTTGGAGTGGTTCAATATGGCGAATGACATTGACGTCATACCAATATAAAAGAGTACGTTTATCACGGCGATCGGTGTCGACCATGTTGTCGAATGTGAAGTCACTTACGTGTTGAATTTTGAAATGAAACCTGTTTACTTTTGGACATCTTTAGTTTCTCAATATGTGTCATCAAAATCGTATGTAGTTTCTCAATATGTGTCATCAAAATCGTATGTAGTTTCTCAATATGTGTCATCAAAATTGTAGGTAGTTTCTCAATATGTGTAATCAAAATCGTATGCAGTTTCTCAATATGTGTTATCAAAATCGTTTGTAGTATCTCAAAATGTGTCATCAAAATCGTATGTAATTTCTCAATGTGTCATCAAAATCGTAGGTAGTATCTCAACATGTGTCATCAACATTGTATGTAGTTTCTCAATATGTGTCATCAAAATTTTAGGTAGTATCTCAATATGTGTCATCAAAATCGTATGTAGTTTCTCAATATGTGTCATCAAAATTGTAGGTAGTATCTCAATAAGTGTCATCAAAATCGTATGTAGTTTCTCAATATGTGTCATCAAAATCGTAGGTAGTATCTCAATATGTGTGATTAAAAATGTATGCATAAAGTTTGATCAAGAATAGATCAGTGAATAAAAATTATTTATACAGCTTATGTAAAAAAAAAAAGACATTAATGGGCCCCGGGGCCGATTAGTGCAAGCTTTCAATGTAAAAAAACAACAACACCTTTTAATATCAAAATGTTCATGATGGTTATACTTGTTAGTCAAAATGGTTCAAGGACGTGTGAAATTAATTGGGATAAAATGACTCTAAGTGTGACTAAGGGCTAAGGGCCCCGAGCCAAAACGGTGCAGTTCATTGGCCTGACAATTTCAACCTGGATCATGATGGTAACATGTGTCAACAGATGTCAATATTTAAAAAAAAAAAATAATGGGAATAAAGGCTTTAAAAGTATACAAACGAACAAACAAAAAAAGATTTGCCCCCCCCCCCCAATTGCTAAGAGTTCAGTACCTCATAGAATTTTAATTTGGGCCATTCAAAATTTTATGTATCAAGTTTTGTCAAGATCAAGCAGCCACTGTTTAAAATACCTCATACAGATCTCGTGTAACGAAAATGAAAGCTTGGGCCCCTGCCCTTAATAAGTGGTAGTTAAAAGATTTATGCCAGATACCTTTGTGGGAAAGTACTGAACAACTTCGTTAAGTCTCAAGGCGATCAGTTGAATATAATATTTCTTTATAATACAGCTTACATAAGAAAAAAGGACATTAAGGGCCCCTGGGCCGAATGGGTGTAAGATGTTCGGTTAAAAACACCTATTGATTTCAATCTGGATCATGAGTGCAGCCTCTTGGTGAGTTTAGATGTGTCATATGTTGGGAATCATGTCATATTTTGGGAATCATGTCATATGTTGGGAATCATGTCATATGTTGGGAATTAGGTCATATGTTTGGAATTAGGTCACATGTTGGGAATCATGTCATATGTTGGGAATTAGGTCATATGTTGGGAATCAGGTCATTTTATTAATGTATTCAAGTCATTGTGGGATTCATAGCATATCGTTAGATCCGGAACATACGTTGGGATTCAGATCATATGTTGGGATTCAGATCATATGTTGGGATTCAGATCATATGTTGGGATTCAGATCATATGTTGGGATTCAGATCATATGTTGGGATTTAGATGATATGTTGGGATTCAGATAATATGTTGGGATTCAGACCATATGTTGGGATTCAGATGATATGTTGGGATTCAGGTGATTTTGTGGGATTCTGGTCATTCCGGGATTCAGGTCATTATACTCTTGGAAATAATCAAATCAACAAAGCACGCGTAAGACTTGGTTATATGAATCTATTTATAGCTTAACAAGGCAGTTTTCAAGTTGAAGTAAAGAAAGGGTTCAATTTTTGGTAGTCAATAACAATTGGGCATCTGAATCAATAACAACAATTATCAGATTCAATGGTGGAATCAAAGCAAAGTGACGGAGGTCCCTTTTAATCAGGTTCTCATTCCTCATAGATTACTGGTACAATCGTCATATTTAATCATCCCCTTATATTGCAGGTACCACTCTCAGTTTTAACCAATCGTCTTGATGATTCTATTAACTGGGGTGATAATAAATTTTCCGAACATTCAAACACTGAGCCATAGTGCCAGGAGCAGGGCCGGCTTTAGGGACTTAGAGGCCCTAGGCGAAGTGATTTTGGTAACCCTAAATGTATTAGAAAAATAAATAATAAATACGGAAAGAATAAAATTGAGCTATTGATTAAAAACTACTTGTATCTACATCTAAATCAACGAATAACTGAAATATATACCAACATATTCGTGCAGATGTCATAAACCTTCAATAAAAATCACATTTTTTTCTCTGATGGCAGCAAAGTCTGCAAAAAATTGTGAATAATAGCTCGTACTATACATATCAATACCAGACTGTTCTGGCCTTCTTGCGTCATAGTCATTCTTAAATAGTTTTTTTGAAATTAATTTTAACTTGGGAAAACTGCTTTCCCCCGATGCAATAGTATTCAGAATTGCCAATGCTATGGCATCATTTTGAACAGCAGTATTCAAATAAAACGTAAAGCTTCAAGAGAAGACAAAACCGCATCTGAAAAAAAGTTTGAAATCCTTCGAAATTCACTGCATAAATCCTTCGGATCAATTATCTGAACTAGATGCATCGGTGAGCGCAATATTCAAATTCATGCAACATTTTGTCAAATCGTTTGGTCGAATTCTGCAATTCTTTTTGATGTTAAGAAATTAAAAAAAAAAACAACTGAAGTGATGTTCCATTTGCTCCAAACATGCTGTCAACGTGCTTGATCTAACAAAACATTTAAAAATTCCATTCAACATTTTTTTTTCTTTTGAATCTGTCAATGATTCGTCCAAGCTTTCATATTTGAAGTGTTTATGTACTTTTCGTTTTCTCAAGCTGTGGCAGCTGGAAATATGATGTCATCTGGTTCCATCTTTAATTCTAAGCCAATTCTCTGAACGTAATTTGAGCGGACACAAATCCATTTTCTTTGTATTTTTTCATGAGCTCGGTTACACTATTTATACATTCCAGTGCAATGTCTAATTGCATGTCTTTCGATTGCTTTAATTTGCTGATCATATTCTTTGAAACAATAAATCGTACCAGTTGACTAAAGTTATCAAGATTGATTTTTTTAAAGTTGTTTCGCCAGTCCAGTTGCTTCGGTCCTTGATTTAGGATCGTTGGCATGTTTCAGTCACTTTCACCAATGCACCTCATTTTGAATTCTTTTGCCCAAGTAATGATCATGAATTTCTTCTTTTTTTTAAAGACATGAATCGTACTTTCCTAACATTTAAACCAATCCCTAAAAATGCCAATTGTTTGAAACAATCAATACACAGTTCAACGAATAGGTGAATTCTATTGTGCAAAAAACTGAACAATTGAAATTATTCTTTGTAAAACATTGTTCCAGTGCTTAGTCTATTTTGCATAAGTTTTTGTTTCCTTGTCTATAATTGTCTTTCTTTCCTCAAACTGATTTTCCAAGCGCCTATAACACAAATGTGCTTCATTGTTGACGATTCATTATCAGCGTGAAGCCTGGACATGTTTTTCCAATCGCTAATTCCTTCTTATTGACTTATTTCATAAATTTTCAGCATTAAAGAGATAATAAATATAAAATTGAAAAAAAAAAAAAAAAAAAAAAAAAAAACTAGCCAGACTACTAAAAAAGATCTTCTAATTTATTAATTTTTTCTAGCTTTTGTCTTTGCTAAGCTTTGAAAAGAAAAAAATGTAGACGTATAGTTTGAGAAATCAGTGAAGTTTCAGCTTCATTTCGTCAAATAATTTTATTGACACAAAATTTTAACATCTAAACCCATGCTTTGAATGGTTTTTATATTTTGATACTTACAACATCATTTAACATATACATTTTTAATGTTTTCTACTTAAAACATTTGATATTCAATATTTGAATATTTTTCGAAAAACTTTACATTTACATTTTAAAAGTTTACATTTTAAACATGAACTATTTACAAATAATCAGCGGGTAAAGGTATTGCACTTCTTTAACGTCTCTGGTTGTTTTGACCTAGATCGTATTTTGGTCTTTAAATATATATACTTTTTTTCTCTATAATTCCTGTGCGAGGCCCACACTAATCGGAGGCCCTAGGCGGCTGCCTAGTTTGCCTATGCCTAAAGCCGGTGTCACGAAATAAAGTCTCCCCCAAAATAAAGTCTCCCCCGGAGAGTTTATTTTAAAACAATTTCGCCCCCGGAGAAATTGTTTTAAAATGAAATCTCCCCTGTTAAAATAAATTCTCCCCTTAATTTTTTGAAATTATAAATAATTTTTTTATTAAACTTTATGACTTACAACATAATTTGTATTAGGTCGACATGCATTTGTGTATGATTATTGGGAATTCAACAATCATAAGCTCAGTCAGGGGCGTAGCTATTTGTAGGTTAAGAGGGTGTATGCCGTAAAGACACATGTTTAGAGTTTGTTAATTGCCCAGAGATATTTAAAAGAATAACAGACAAATAAAACTGATATATAAAGATGATTAATTAATAAGAGAAAGTAGCATCGAAGTCTTTATTACGTTTGTAACACGAGTTAGGATTTAAACGAAAATTGCTATTTCTATTTGTGCATTATAATAATTTTAAAATATCACTCTTCGCCTACCCGTAGACTTTACTACATTTACTGCAACAAAAAAAATTAGCGAATCCAGGTAGCCAAGGTTTGTAAATTAAAAAATATATATATATTAAAGTTTACTTTTTAAAAATAGTAAAAAAGCTTTTAAATGGGATTAATTTTTTTGTGTGTAGCCGTCTCAAAAAACACAGCACATGCTAAAATTTAGACACAAAAAAATTAGTTTACACGTTTAAACAATGAGTGTCGTAGCTAGGGTTGGAGTAGTGGCGTCGCTAGGGGTAAGAAATAAAAATACCCCCTTGGGGGGAGGGACAGTGCTGATTTACAGTGTTACAGTGTGACAAAAAATTTAAATTATGTATGTTCCCTTTATTTGCCACTGGAAGACAGGATGAGTTCTAGGGATTTGGGGCCATGCATAAATGACGTCACGTGCCTAGGAGGGAGGGTGGCCCGCATCTGTGACGATGTGTGAGAAGAGGGATGGGCGTGTTTAAAAATGTAACGTTACATCAAAAACGTGCAACTTTAAATAAATTCCACTTAAATATTTGATTGTATAAAATTTATTTAATGACGTTTTCAATGGTTTCACGCGTGTACTGCTATGATATTAGAGTGCAGACTTACACAAAATACATATTTAAATTACAAAAATTAACTTGCCACTTGATAATTTTTATTTAGAAGATACGGCTTGGTGGGATTCAAAGCTTTGTGACGTCATATCGGGAAAAAGGGGCTGTGGGTCTAAGTTTTTGTGACAAAGTATGACGTGGGGGGGATCGGCAACCTCACGTGACGTCATTTATGGAAGTCCCCTTTAGTCGTGAAGGGGTGACACCATGAGCTTCCGCCCCGGGTGACACCAACCCTAGCGACGATCCTGGGTTGGAGTCTACCGATACGTTAAATTTATTGCGTTGCTCAGATAACAGTGCCTTGGTTTAGATGAGGCGCACGCTTAGCTAGTTTGAAATTCGCGTGCCTTGGAATTAGTTAGGTGTAGAGTAAATTATCCTAGAGCCCAAGAGATTGAAGGTGTAGCTTAGAGGTGTTTTTTTATTGATGACACGCGCTGTTGTGTGTGTGTGAAATTATTGTCATCTTGTTTCCCAAGATAGAACAGTCAAACGTGGACAATGGGAACGTTAATACGTTGAAAACTTTCCCTAATCCTTTTGTAAGCTTATCACTTACTTCACAATTTTGTACGTAGCCTATTTGTTTGTAGGCTATTTTATTTAATCGTTTTAAAATTATTTAAGTTAGTGCCTGATATTATTGTAATGTCCTGCAATGAATTATTTGAAATGATAAATTTAAATTTAAAGTTTTTAGGCTCACTCTAATAAAATTTTATTTGAATGTAAGGAAAATAGTAGTATTTTCACACAAACACACACACACAAAATATATTAATACTAGGATTTGACCGGATTTGTATAGTGAAATATGGCCGGAGCTGGAGGCGGATTCGTGAACATGAAGGGATTCCGGATTTTCTCGAACCGGAGCTATTAAAATATGTATGTTTTATGGGTCTATCGGCCTGCCGGATTCGGCCGGATTAGGCCGTATTTAGGACGCAATAATCTCCTGTACAGAAGGAGCGTCTGCAATGTATACAATAATTTTTATATCCATATACATGTTTGCACATATGAATAAGTTTGTGTATGTACGTATTTTTATGTATGTATTGCGTGTACATATGTTTATGTTTGTACGTATTAATGTATGTATGTATGTATATAAGTATGTATGTATCTATGCATTGATGCATGGATGAATGTATGCATATATGCTTGCATGCGTGTATCTATGTATGTGTGTATGTATATTAATATTTCTTGTTATTATATTTGAAAGATACACGTTGAAATACTAGCTATTGTGATGAAAGTATTGACGATTTTAGTTAAGGCTGTGTTGTTATAATCAGTTGTGTTTTTTTGTTTGTGGTCATAGAAATAATCTGACACATTATTATTGTAGCATATTTACATCAGTGTTGAAAAATATATTGATTTAAAAACCAGAAGCCAATGTTTAGTAAATTATTGGATTTTTAAATTTGATAGTTTGATAGAGAAAAAATGTCTCGGTAAATTAAAAGAACAACTTATTATATATATATATATATTAGTCAAGCTGTCTCCCCAGGAGCGTCAATACGTTTCCGTAACCCACTGCTATAAGCCCAAATGTCACCCCATCACAACTAAACCAATAAAACTCATCCAATTCTTCCAGTGCCACATAACAGGAATGTCACCCCTTGTTATAGTGTCACACAGTGCTGTCAGTATCACCAGCACCACCCCTCTATTTAAGCCTCGTTCCTGCTTCTCTTAACACACTGCATTCACAAATTTAAAAAAAACAACTGTATAATCGGGTTATAGGTTAAACAGGTCAGTTGCGTAGCCTGATTTTTGTT
>MUZC01000623.1:86528-98114 GCA_002072015.1 Radix auricularia | reverse complement strand
CTTTCCCCCGACTTCAACAAAGGATGTCTGAAAACCCGGAGTTTGTGTGACTTGGGATTTAATAACAACAAAAACTCATGCCTTCAAAGACTTAATCCTTGCTTTATGAAACAAAACAATTGCCCTTATACACCAAAACCTCCATGTGCGTCAATTTGTACAATGGGGAAAAATCAAGTAATTAAACAATTTTTCAAATTAGGTTACGCCCCTGAGAAGTGTCAAACGATATGGTCCTCAAACCATCTTATCTCTGTATATCTGCGCCACTACCATAAATAGTATTATAGTAAACAATTATGAATATTACAGCAATACAAAAGTAAGTATTCTATATTCTTTTGTTTTTCAATGATCTCTTTGTTTAATATCGAAAGTGTGATGGGGGCGGATTTATTTTGGGGGAGACATTATTTTATAGGGTAGGGGAGGATTTATTTTAATTGGGAGAGAAAACTATCTCCGGGGGATAGTTTGTTTTAAAATGGAATCTCCGGGGGGAGACTCTGTATGGGGGAGGATTTATTTTGCAACACCGGCCCTGCCAGGAGCCCTAAAGATGAGGTTCAAGGTCAAATGACACTCTGCCCAACTATTAGTGAGAAAGAGATAGAAAGAGAAAGGCTGTGAGAAAAAAGAGAGTGTATTAAGAAAGAAAGAGAAAGACTGTGAGAAAACAGAGAGTTTATTGAGAAAGAGAGAGAAAGACTATGAGAAAACAGAGAGTTTATTGAGAAAGAGAGAGAAAGACTGTGAGAAAACAGAGAGTTTATTGAGAAAGAGAGAGAAAGACTGTGAGAAAAAAGAGAGTTTATTGAGAAAGAGAGAGAAAGACTGTGAGAAAAAAGAGAGTTTATTGAGAAAGAGAGAACCCTATGTTTACATCTAAGCTGAGCTACACCCCCCAGACCACAAGTTCCAAACCTTTTTCTGGTGATGACCCCCTTTTGATCAAAGTTTAGTGTGGCTGAGATTGAGATATGCAGACACAAATGGAACTGCTCGAAAGGCAAACATCGTGACATAATGGTAAGAATGACGCGTACCACACAATAATTGTGTGAGTAATTGTTCAGTTTACATGATACGTGCTGAGAAATGATTCCGCACATTAAAGAATATCAAAGAATTCGTCTTGTTATTTTTGGGAATGCATCAAGGAAATCAGAATGGATTTCATGTCTATGAATGCATCAAGGAAAACAGAATGGATTTCATGTCTATGAATGCATCAAGGAAAACAGAATGTATTTCAAGTCTATGAATGCATCAAGGAAAACAGAATGGATTTCATGTCTATGAATGCATCAAGGAAAACAGAATGGATTTCATGTCTATGAATTTCATGTCTATGAATGCATCAAGGAAAACAGAATGGATTTCATGTCTATGAATGCATCAAGGAAAACAGAATGGATTTCATGTCTAGGTTTATTCTTGTTTCAGCTCAGTCAAGTATATCTTGAGTTTGATTTCAAGGGATTCAAAATGCCCAGTAATCTCATCTTTCAAACGTTCACTTATTTCACATTCAGATTATTTCACTGTATTGCAGAGTTTCTTAAAAATGGCAATGTGCCCAAGGTTTATATTTTCGGAACAAATTAATTTCATCTGTCAATACAAAGACACAATTAACAGCATACCAAATCAAGACTATATTTAAGAAAAAAGGGAAATAGCATTATTGTAAGCATTTTGTTAATTTACTGTTTAAGTTGGCGCAGCACAGCGGGAGCCACTTGGGGGTTGCGACCCATAGGTTGGGAACCCGTCTCTTAAACAATGACTAGTCCCAGAGTCAATCTGTCTGACCTTTTGCACTGTGACCTTATTCCACCGTTAGATTTACCCGTGGAACCTAGCGTTTAGACTCTGGAGCAATCGGATGTTCATAGATGTGCCAGGAAGCGTGCGTGTCTTTTGTTACATTTTCATACACATAAATACGCTGTGCATGTTTTTTTTTTTACTTTAATAAAAAGCGAGTTGTAGAACTCCCCTCTATACTGGCGTAGCAAGTGGGGCCAAGCAAAGGACTCTGGTGACAATTAGGCTTTAAAAAAATTGGGCATTTTATCTAAATAACAATTTAGAAAAGAGATAAATAAATCTAATAAATGAACCATAAAATATTTTAAAATTCCTGAATCCAGAACTTCTAACTCCTAATTGTATTAAATGTATCTGTTATTAATGATATTGAACTAAAAAAGACAACAAAAAACTAGAGGGTGAAGGAGTAGGAGGTCGTGCCAGTAGGAGGTCGTGCCAGTTCCTGTTTTAAATCTTATCTTATCTTATATGTTACAGACGCTCCTTCTGTACAGAAGATTATTGCGTCCTACGTATTTCTATGGTTTGTGTTTAGTCCTGTAATCTTACCAGAGTTTTAAAAGATGATAAAGTGGAGGCTTTCCTGGTTTCTTCAGGCAACCCATTCCACGCCCGAATACCGGACGGAAAGAAAGAAAACTTGTATGTGTTTGTTCTTGCATATGGAATAAGAAAGGTGTTCTTATCTTTATGTCTATCTGAGGGTTGTATTAAGTTATCTTTGTGTTGTATTTCTAAATTAGAATTAATTGCCTTATGTATAATTACTAATTTACTCTTAGTTCTTCTATCCTCTAGTGTTTCAAGGTTTAATGATTTAACTAACGGTGTTACTCTTGTCAGTTTTGAATATTCTCCAGTAATGAATCTGGCAGCTCTTTTTTGGATTTGTTCTAACTTATCAATATTTTCTTTGGTGGATGGGTCCCATACAGAAGATGCATATTCTAGTATAGGTCTCACCAGGGTGAGGTAGCATTTTAGTTTTATATCTTTGTTACATTTGTAAAAGTTTCTTTTTATAAAGCCTAAGGTTTTGTTTGATTTTTTAATAACTTCATTGACATGGGGATTCCAAGATAGTTTCTCATTTATTATGACTCCTAAGTATTTCGCATCTTTAGTTTGGGTTAGTTCTTTTCCATGAATGAAATATTTTGAATTTATTTGTTTCTTTTTCTTTGTTACTCTTAGCAGTTGACATTTTTCTGGGTGGAAGGACATACTCCAGTTAGTTTCCCATTTTATTAATTCATCTAAGTCTTTTTGTAAAATTTTGCTATCTTGTTCTGACTTGATTGTTCTATAGATTATACAATCATCAGCAAATAACCTAACTTTAGTTCCTGTTGAGATATTGTTGGGTAAGTCATTTATATAAATTAAAAATAGTAAGGGACCTAGGACAGTTCCTTGTGGAACTCCTGAGTTAACCTTTATTGGTGTAGATTTAGAACCATTAATTATTACAGTTTGCTCCCTACCCAATAGGAAATCTTGGATCCAGTGATGTAAGGGACCTGAGATTCCAAAGTATTTAAGTTTTTTGAGTAAACTAAGGTGGTGAACTTTGTCGAATGCTTTTGAGAAGTCTAGTAATATTGTATCTATTTGATCATTATTATCTAAGCCTTTTGATAGATCATCTATTAGGCCTATCAATTGTGTTTCACATGATCTGTTCTTTCTAAAGCCATGTTGGTGTGGGCATAGGGCATTATATTTGTCAAGGTGGTTAACTATTCTGCTATATATTATGTGTTCCAGTAATTTACATGTGATACTAGTAAGTGATACAGGTCTGTAATTACCAGGGTCGGACTTATCACCTTTCTTAAAGAGTGGCGTTACATAGGCTAATTTCCAATCCTCTGGCACTTTACCCTGGTTTAGAGAGGCTTGAAAAAGAACTACAAGGATTGGGGACAGTTCATTGCTTAATTCTTTTAATAACCTGGCAGGTAATTCATCTGGGCCAGTAGCTTTGTTTATTTTAAAGTTTTTTTAGGAGTGAATGTATACCTATCTCATCTACAGTTATGTTACCTATTTCTTCCAATTTATTTAAATTTATTGAAATTTCCTTGTCGCCTGAGGCAGAAAATGATGATGCAAAATATTTGTTAAGGATATTAGCTTTATTTTCATTATCATTATAGGTTTTATTATTTGAGCCTTTTAGTGTGGCTATACCTGAAGGCTCCATTTTTTTAGATTTGATAAAGGACCATAAGTTTTTATTGTTATCTTTAGTTATCACATTGTTTATATAATTATTTTGGAGGTTACGGCTAAGTTTTTGTGTCAGGTGTTTAATTTTTAAGTATTTTTTGTGTATCCTTTCTAAATTGGTAGCCTTAAATTTCTTAAATAAATTCTCCTTTAGTTTGCAATACTTTTTTAATTTAAAATTGAACCAGCATTTATTAATTCTATTTGAAGTTTTTTTGTTGGGACATTCTGATCCATTATGGCTTTTAGGTTTGTTTTTATTTCCTTCCATATTTCTTCTACAGGGCTAACTATGCTGAAATTACTTAGGAAATTTTGTTGGAAAATTCACGTTTTTTAGCCACTCCATCGTGCAAGTCAAAATAAATTATTCCTATCAAATCCTAACGACAACCAATACATTTTCAACATACATGGACTTCAATACAGTAAATCTATTAATGGACATTTTTAATCACTGTTGATGCAGCGAGATTGGAAAAGTGCCCGACATATAATAATAAAACTAACATGGATTTAACCAAGAAGGAAAGATGAGACAGACAACGCAAGGGTAATTCTCGCATTTTAAACTAATGGGTGTAGGAGGGGGAGAGTACTTAGGTAGCTCATGGTGTCACCCCCTCAGTACTTAAGTTTAAAAAATCCTAGGAATTTTCATGTGCCTAAATATTTCAGTTGTTTAACAATGTCTGTCACATTTTCAGGAAAAATCGCAAACTTTTATAAATATGTGTCCATTTAGTTTCACTTAAGAAACATACATTTAGAGCTAGTTTTTTCCGCTGATTACTTTCTCGGAAAAACACTTTAATTTAGGAAAAACACTATAATTGACTTATTTGTTCCTATTGTGTTTCGTATAGCATTAACATTATTTAAATCGTTCAAGACAAGATTTAGTTTATGTGTACTGAAATGTACAAATGCTGCTTCTGGGTATTTTTTCGAATTATTGCTTAAACGCCTCCCTCTTTTCCTGCCATTTTAAAACAACAATAGTATCATTAATCAACAAATTCTAATAAATTTGAAATGATGGTGTTGACTAAACCTTCAGCTGTTCTATCGAAAGTTGTAATATGTCCTAGGAACTCTTCTGTGACCATCATTTTCCCACTTTGTTCTTTGACAAATCTAACATCAAGTGACATCTGCTCAATGCCAGAAATGTCTGTTGTATCGTCGGCAAGTATAGAAAATGCAACTGAATTATTTGCTTTACGAACAATGTCTTTAGGCAATAGACATCCACACATTTCGATTTTAGTGTTTTGCGTAGTTGCAGAGATATATTCAGTAATCCAAGAACAAAATTGATAAATGCTTACCAAAAACTTCATCTCCAGATTCAATACAAAACTCTTACAGGTCATAAAAATTACTAGAATTCGAATCTTTTTCATGAAGTGCTAAAACTTGCATGCTGCAAAATAGGATTGTAGAAATGATGGAACCCAGTTTGTTGCAATTTTCTTAAATTTGTCTTCTAAACGATGAGTCAAACTGCTCATCTATAAAAACTGCTTTTGCTTCCAACAATGAAAAAAAAATATTCTTACATCTTCATTGTGAGTTAAATTAAAAAGGGATTTTTGCCCCGCCCCCCTAACCTGGAAAAATTCATGCGACGCCCACGGTGTTCATTAAGTTTCCACCATTGTAGAGGGTTAATTGATTTAGGAACTTTCATCTCCATTTTTATTAATCAGAAGATCTGTCATCCTTTTCTGTCTCTTAGTAAGACGTCATTACTGCCATTAGCTTAAAACGCTTTTCATTTGCTTTGATAAATAGGTGAAGTGTTAAAAACCATGGTAGGCAAAATTTTTCTAAATTTTGAACATTCCCATCAGTCAATAGTTTAAAACCAAAATGTTCGTGTGATCGTCAGGAAATTTGTTATTTTTCGGTTGCCATTTTAAAATATTTTTATCTTTCTTTTTGACTCGCAATAATTTGTAAGTTAATTGCCGCAGCCCTATTAAAACATATATAATTTATAAAGAGTACTTTTAAGGATTGACGAATCCTACTTGGTAAATTTGTGTTTCCATAGTTGTCCTTGCTATTTTTCAGTTTTTAGTGTTGTTTCTTTGTGGATTCGAACTGATTAGGTATTTTACATGTAAAGCTTAGTTCAAGATACGAAACATCAAAGATACGAGAGCAATACCCGAACGAATTAATTTCGTGGTACCACTGTAATCTCATTTCTAAATGACCTTATCGTTTCTCGTATCATTGACTTCATTCACATGCTTTCACACATACACACGCACACACAGATACACACACACATGAACGCACGCACGCACGCACACACACACACATATATATATATATATATATATATATATTAGTTTATGGGGGTCTCTGGGATATAATTTGCAGATTTAGATATTCCAATACATTTCAGCGTTATTCGCACAGCTTTTCGATGACGTTACCCGATTTCCCTAATAAATTCAGTGCTTGCTTTTCCTTAAATTCTATTTGGTTTTAAAATAATTTAAGATCTTTAATCGGTTTTCCAATAGTTTACGATTGAACTAAAGAACGTTTTAAACAATATAATTTAACTAGTTGTTCAACCAGCTAATGTGTCGATGCTAATGTAACGTGAAGAACGATCAACAAAGGGAAACCACTCTCAATATTTTAAATGATTTTATTTCAATAGCAGAAGACGATCAAATTCTTTTCCTCAGTTGCCTACCCTGTTAAAAAAAAAAACTTGACTATTTGGTCAAATTAATAGCATACCTTTATTAAACATATTTACTACATTGTCTCGAGCTATTTATTTACAGCCAATGATTACAATTAAAATTTAATAGCTAATAAAGTTTATAAAGCGATCACCACAGTAAATTAAGCTTTTTCCAACTTCAGGCAAATGTTCGAAGTATACACTGTCCTTGTTAAATTTAACGACCGCCATTTGAGCTAATCGTTGTTAACAACAAATCATAAATGTTCCTAAGGTGCCATGCGTCAGCGACCAGTGACAAGAATTTGAATAACTTTCTGCGCACACTGCAGCTCTTGTCGTGTAAATAGCCCAATCTTGTCTCTATCACATATTCTGAAGACATGCAGCATTGCGAGGTCAAGGGCGGATCTTTTTGAAGTTGCCATTCTGAGGGTAAAAGAAAATTGAGACCATGTATTTCTTCCTACTTGGCTTTTCCCTACATGTATATGCGTTTTTGTTGTTGTTGTAGCTAGGATATAAATGTGTTACAATGAATGCATTTATAAATATGCATGTGTTACTATTTTTATGTGAAGCAATGTGAGCCCAGTTGCTTCCTGGGGTACTGCACTATAAAAAATATTTATCAAATTATTAATATTATTATGAATAAAAAAATAGAAAACATATTTCATTGCCTCGATCACATGCATAAAATGATATTGTATTAAATTAATCCGTTAAATAGATTCATTCTTATCGAAACCAAACTAAATAACTCCACCCACAAGAGTGAATAAAAAAATATTTTCTCGGTGGTCTCCCCTTGGTTACAGTAATTCATTTATTGTTGCTAGCAGGTCAGCAATTTATAATATTTATGATTCATTATCTCTCATGCTCAGATGCCCAAGATCAATAAAACACTCAAAATAAATGAATAATGAAACCTTGAAAGGGGGGGGGGCAGGAGAAAAAAGCAAATAATAAAACAAAGCAACATGAAGCAAGAAATGTTCTAGTGGCTTATTTGGAAAATTAACTATTTAATATTTTAATCTTTATATCAATATCACTGACAAAATATTTTTTTTAATAAAAACAAACACAAGTGAGTGCATTTATGAATAGATAGATCTATCTATATACTACTAACGTTATGTGGAGCGCTGTGAGCCAAGTTGGTTCTGGAGTACTGAGCTATTCAAGTTCTCAAATTATTATTATTATTATATTATTATTAATTCTGAATATCAAAATTGCTATCTGTATATCTGAGGATATCTATGAGAAAATATTTTTTAACATAAAAGAAACACTTCTTGATACAATGTAGACACAATGTTGATACAATGTTGATACAATGTTGATACAATGTTGATACAATGTTGATACAATGTTGATACAATGTTGATACAATGTTGATACAATGTAGACACAATATTGATACAATGTTGATACAATGTAGACATAATGTTGTTACAATGTAGACACAATGTTGATACAATGTTGATACAATGTTGATACAATGTAGACACAATGTTGATACAATGTTGATACAATGTAGACATAATGTTGTTACAATGTAGACACAATGTTGATACACAATGTTGATACAATGTAGACATAATGTTGTTACAATGTAGACACAATGTTGATACAATGTTGATACAATGTAGACATAATGTTGTTGCAATGTAGACACAATGTTGACACATTGTTGACACAGTGTTGATACAATGTAGACTCAATGTTGACATAATATTGAAACCTCTCATTATTACTGAACACTTCACGAAACCAACTATGAGCAGACAGATAATGTCAAACGTGTTGACCCAACATTACGGGAAACATAAAGGTAAGGCTAGTAGAAACAAATTATTTAGAAATTCTCCACCCTTCCAGTAAACCCATTCCGTCTGTGTCGAAAGTACAAACAGTAGCCCCGTTCATCTCGTTCGATCATTTGATAAAGTGTTTCTAAACTATTCCTGGCTTTTCATGTGCTGGTACGTAAGATCATACAAAGTAAATGCTGTCTGTTTTTAAAGCTATAATATTTAATTAAGTGGAACAGGATATGGCGATAAAGATAAAACTATAAACAAATACAATTCACTAAAAGCAGTTAGAGCTAAGCTGTGATTTATTCAGTATCTTCAACATTGAGTCGGTAGATTGAATTCCTCTAACTCGGTGATGTCGATACTCTCTCTTCATTTGTCCGGTGTAATAGTCAAAAAGCCAACTTGTCTTTTGGTATGACCTCGTTATTTAAGTTCATAAATTACAAATAGCTTGTTGCTTCTGTAACTGTATTTTTATTAAACCGGTTATTGGGGGAAGGAGATTGATAAAAAAAATTAAAAATATATTTATTTGCAAGCCATTACAGCAAACGTAATGCAGTAGATCTAAAATAAATCCAGCCACTCAGTTCACATAAATTAAATCCTGTCATAAACGATTTAAATAATGTGAATATCATACGAAACACAATAGGAACAGTTAAGTCAATTATCGTGTTTTTTCCGAGAAAGTCATCAGTGAAGAAAACTAAATCCAAATGTTCCTTTGGTAGCTATGTGAAACTAGATGGACACATACTTTTTTTTTTTTAAATGCGTGTTTTTGCTGAAAATGTGACAGAAAATTTATTTAGAACAATCAGTAACGTAATCAGCTATAGATCTACTTGCAGATATAATTATTTTTATGTTTGATATGTGTACTGTCTTCAATGTAATAAACTTAGTTTAGTTCAGTTTTATTTTAACAGCTTAAAATGCAAAGGGTGGGGGTGGGCTAATACCATCATTGCCTACGCCCATGGCAGCAATGCCAAGAATCATATCTTAGCAAACTATCTTGTCATCATGTTCATATCATAAGGGAACTTCTCGAGCTTAAATGATTGTCTACGGTGTTTTCATAAGTTTGTAAAATACGTGAGAGGTCGCGCTACTTGTTCATTCTCTAACAGATGAATGTTGAGGAGATTAACCAATGAAATGTTTCGTGGCAGCACTGGTCGGCTTGAAAATATCGTCACTGTAAAGTGTACATCAACCTAGTTTATAAATTTTCTACTGTGTCTGTGTGCGTGCGTGCTCGCGCGCGTGCTTGTGTGAGTGTGTGTGTGTGTGAGTGTGTGTGTGTGTGTGTGTGTGTGTGTGTGTGTGTGTGTGTGTGTGTGTGTGTGTGTGTGTGAGAGAGAGAGAGAGAGAGAGAGAGAGAGAGACTTAGACAAAGACATGGGAATTATATATCAAAGTTAGGATTGACAGCACGTCTGTTGTGATTAAAAGACGATTACTTATCATGCAGCACCGCCCACCGCACATGCCAATAAAGTTTGACTTAATTTAAGGAGTATCTCCCCTCACGGTAACACAGTGACAAAAACTGATTTTTCATTAAGGTTATTTACAATTGATGAAATTATCGGTTTTCTATGTATGCTGTGAATTACTAGACCCATCAATATATATAATTCTCAATGTATGTTTTGTAACGTCTGTCCGTCACACTACTATTTTTAGATTGCTGCGCACCAAAATTACTCCATAAATATATATAATTTGCAATTTATGTCCCGATGACGCTACTAATTTTAGAAACCAGCGCACCAAAAATGATTAAAATTGTTACTGGAAATAAATGATCAAAACAAAAATTAATAAAATAAATTAGATTTATGACGTCATTAAACTGAAAATTTCATAAAATGCCCATAGCTTATGTTTTGAATTTTAAAAAATAAATATAGCAGTATTTTTAAGAGATATATTTAAATATAAGCAGTTCAATTTAATGTCAATGAATTTAAATTTCATTATTGTTAAGTAAAAACAATTATTATTTTTAAATATTATTTTCCTTATAAAAACTACTTATTTTAAATTTTACTAAAATTTTTTACTGATTAATCGTGAAATTCATAGTAAATTTCCACAAAGCTAATTTTGATAGCCTACATAACTGGAAAGGATGCTGAGCTTAAAATAATGAAAACGTTAATTTAGATTCTTAAAACGTGTACATTGAATTGTATATATTCGATTAACTGTTAATACTTTAATATTTTCTTTTATCCTGTGATAAGTTTTACTTCAAAGGATTCATGCCAAATAAACAGTTATTTGTTATTCATATTTATGAATGGTTACATTTTTTGTTTTCAGTGTCCTACAGCCTTTTAATATGGGGTATCAGGTTTGTGTATACAAATTTTCGTTAAGATCCCTTCATATGCACAGTAGCTAACGCATACAATTATTTTTATATTGCTCATATTAGCAAAAAAATATTTATTATGGTCCCATTCATTGAAAAATGTAAAGTTGGAAACTCTTTTCATTTTTAATCTGCACAATATAGGATATATTTGTCATTTTTTCTCGAGATCATTAATAATCGAATGGGGAATAAAAACTTAAGGGTTTTTAAAAAATGCATTTAGTGCCCCTAGCCGCGAAGGAATGATCATTAAGAGTCCAGGGCCCTATAGTATTTTATTATTGGCTGTATACATTTTATATATTATCTTTGATTAAGATCCATCAATTTACACAGTAGCTAACTCTTTAACTATTTTTATACCTCATGTAAGCAAAAATTGACACTATGGGCACTCGGCGCCCCATGAGTGTTAAATATAGAACACAATGCTGTCAGTAATCATCCATGGAGCGTACTAAACTATCTCAAAAGGTTTCACGACGACCGGATTCATAGTTTATAAAGGACATGCACACACTCACATACACACACACACGCACGCACACGCACACTCACACGCACACACACACACGCAC
>MUZC01000623.1:72104-86445 GCA_002072015.1 Radix auricularia | reverse complement strand
CACACACACACTCACAGACATACTTTAATTTTTATATATCTAGATAAATAATGACATTAAAAGTTCCGTGGCCCACTTAGTGCAAGATGTAAATTTTAAAACATTTGTTCTTTTCATTTTGGATCATATTTAATGCATAATTGATATTTTTCAGAACAGTAACACATATTGTATTTTAATATGGGCTATAAAGTATGTATGTATTAAGTTTGGAAAAGATCCATTCATTTTCCATGTAGCAAACGCATAAACTAATTTGTATATAAAAAATATAAATGGAAAAAAAATAGGGGCCGCCGTCCACCATGAATGTCAATGTTCAAATTTCTTTTTCACACAAACCATTCCGTAAGAGCAACCAAAAATTTCTTAAAGTTTCATCGTGATCGGATGCATTTTTAATTCAGCTTTATTTAATGGACAAACATTCATACATACATTGATTTATATCAATATAAATTTATATATACATAAGCAAAACATGACATTAAGGGTACCTTGGCCCAGTAGGTGCAAGATGTAAATTTTGAAACATTTGTTCATTTCAATTATGATCATATTTAATATATTAGCTAAATTTGTTGACACCATGTCATAGAATGGGAATTAAAATAAATGTTTATGAAAAGAGAATCAGGACCCGCGGCCCGAGAAGATGAAGATTAAAGATTCAATTTCACATATAATTTAAAAAGGTCAATCAAGGTCATGATACACCAGGTTTGGTTAAGATCCAAACAAGTTGTATACACCTCATATAGGCAACAACAATATTAAGCGCTCCCAGGCCCAATTGGCGCAAGAGAGTAACTTTATAATACCTGTTTATTTCAATCGAAATCATGATATATATTTCTTTCAATATCTTTCAAGGGTGTTTAAAATCAGAATGGAAATGAAGTGTTTAACGCTTACAAAAATAAAGATGTTGGGCTTCCCGCCCCAAAGGAATGGACATTAGGGGTTGAACGCAGTGTGGTATTTTAGTATGGGTTATAAAATATATATGTACTAAGTTTGGTCAAGATCCGTTCATTTTCCAAGAACCTAAAACTTAAACTAATTCGAATATAGCTCATTTAAGAAAAAAACAACATTAAAGGTTTCCGGTCCCCCATGTGTGTCAATTTTCAAAAGGTTTTTTCTTACAAACTATCCCGGAAGCTAACTACATTTTAATCGTGATCGGATGAATGATTAAGTGAGCCATAAAGGACAAACATACAAACATGCATTAGTTTTATATTATATAAATTCATTTTTTTCTAATGATCATTGTTCAAAATAAAGAGATTGAATATGAAATATATTTATTTTTGAAACTTCCGCCCCAAAGGAATGGACATTAGGGGTTGAACGCAGTACGGTATTTTAATATGGGTTATAAAATATATATGTACTAAGTTTGGTCAAGATCCGTTCATTTTCCAAACTAATTTGAATATAGCTCATATAAGAGAAAAAACATTAAGTGTTTCGGCCCCCCATGAGTGTCAATTTTCAAAAGGTTTTTTCAAACAAACTATCCCGGAAGCTACTACATTTTAATCGTGATCGGACGAATGGTTTAGTGAGCTATAAAGGACAAACATACATACATACATTAATTTTTATATTATATATATTGATTTTTTTTTTCTGATGAACATTTGTTCAAAATTAAGAGTTTGAAGCTGAAATATGTTTATTTTTAAAACTTCCGTCATATATGACGGGTTATACCCTAGTAATATTATAATAGTAATCCCATGGGATGGGATGGGACAGGCATAAATTGCCATGGGATGGGATGGGACAGAAAAATATGACCCATTGACAAGCCTGATGATTGGTTTACTAGACAGGGGTAAACTAAACACTGATTGGTTTACTAGACAGGGGTAAACTAAACACTGATTGGTTTACTAGACAGGGGTAAACTAAACACTGATTGGTTTACTAGACAGGGGTAAACTAAACACTGATTGGTTTACTCACTGGAGCTGATGACCTCTGGTCAATGTTGACATCAGCAGAGAACCAATCAGAAGGACTGTCCAGGTCAACATACTTGACTTGCACATGGACAAACTGGAAAAACAAAATATGAAAGTTTTATAGATTGTTTATACGTTATTGAAAGATTATTTTTTAGTTTTTACAATTTTAAAGCGTGTCTTTAAAATCGAGACATCAAATTCGTTTGCACTGTTCTTAAAAGAAATCTATTTAATTAGAATTTATGTAGTTCTCTCTACTTTTCCGTTCACATTAGAAATGTCAATATTGTGGGTTATTAGTGAAAATAATAATATAGCAATGGATTAAATGTATAGAAATGTTTATTCAACGTGGGACGCGATTATTTCTAAAGGACCCTATTTACATTTGGTCTTCACTTCAATGACAAGCTCTGTTTGACATTTTGTCATTTTACGTACACAATAATTCAGTTCCTGTGTGGTTTGCAAATAATATGAGACTTCAAATAGACCGTAAATGGCCCGCGGAGCGTGGATTTGCCGACGTCAAATGTTGAACAAATGATTCGCTTTCATTGAACAACCTTTACATAAAATTAAAACTATTTTAAATTTTAAAGATGTTACAAGCCCACGGCGCGTGTCAGTTAAATGGTGATTATAACACACTAGCAAGGTAAATAGCCTACATAATTAACCAACTTGTTTGCTTTCTGCCAAGCGTTATGGAAAGTTGAAAAGCCTAGAGAAGTGCATCATCACATATAGCCATTGATTTAAAGTATATAAACAATGTTCCTAGTAGTTAAGGTTATTATTCCTGTAACGATTAGAAGAATATATTTCACAACAACAGCACAGACCGTCCTCCTTACATATGACTGTCTGAAACACTCCAACCACAGGCTTATTTCTGACTACTCAAACATTGAGATCTTCCTTTTATAAATGTTCAAACGTCATCGTATCCTGTCATTAGCGGCCATTGGCCATAAATGACGGCCATTGGCCATAAATGACGGTCATTGGACGCCCTAACAAGTTCAGATGTTTACACGAGTAGCGTGGAATAACATTTCTCCCTCTGAAATGTCAAATTGAATATTTTATGCATAAATCAAGCTCATGGACTCCGCTACCAAAGTCAGAAACAAGGTTCTAAATCAGATCATTTCTTGTCGTAAAATCAGAAATCATCGGGTAATTGTATCCTTTGGCGTAGTTAACGCTAGAATTGTTAGATTAAATATCATCAAGCTCAAAATCTTATTTTGTGACTCGAAACACTAATATATTAAATAATTAACGCCATTTAGTCGAACAAATATTTTGATGACATGTGACCGAACGGAGGAGGAGCTCCCTTAGGCTGGCAGACGTGACAGTTGGTCATTTCTAGGATAATGAATAGATTTTTTCTAATTGAGAAGAATTCGTAATGAAGGTGATCCATGGGTTCTAAAAACTGAGTGCGACATACATTCGATGATAAATTTATATAAAATATTTTAATTAAAAAGTATTAAATACAATATCTTGTCCTTTTTTTAAGGCCCAATAAGAATCATCTTACCATTAGGTTTAAAAAAATAGCCATTGATTGACTGGTATCTGTGTGTGATTTATTATGTCCGAAAGTTCTCGCCAGGCACCATGGGCTACAATCTTACATTGTCATGGGTTAAAATCTAATAATTTTCCTGCGTTAAAATTTACAATCTTACATTCACGATTGATTAAATTCTAGCATCGTCATTGGTTAAATTACAACATTGGAAATAGTAAATACTTTTAACCAGTGGCGGATTTAGCTTTGTCTGCGTGGGGGGGCCAGGAGAATTTTAGGGGGCGCCGCAAAATTTTACTAATATCAGAGCATTGGGTAAATACTAGGGCTGTTAACGATTAATTTAAATTTAATTTTTAACTTTTGAAAAATTAACGATTAATTAATCGTTAATTTCGATTAAAGCCAAAAATTTTAATTTATGATGTCATAAGTAACACTCATTTCACGTTCTTGTTGAAAATCTAAATAACAATGGCATGTCTCCTTTATATGTCTACTTTTCACCAACTACGCAAAAAGACAAGTGTGTTGACATTAATTGGTTCAAGTGCTGAGCGGATCTAATTGACAATATAACGAGCCGAGCTGAATAATCATTCACATGGAACTGACAAAACTTAAACTGGTATGCTCAAAACGGTCTTGGCAAGGAATGGCCTTATCGGATATCGGTGTTCATTAATTTTCCACCATTGTAAAGGATTAATGGATTCAAAAACTTCCATCTCCATTTTGTAACGCAGTCATTCATCAGAAGGCCTGTCGTCATTTCTGTTTCAGAGTCAAACTCCATTGCCGCCATTACCAAAATGTTCGTGTAATCTTCAGGAAATTATTTATCAGCCGCATTTTTAAAAAAAAATTGTGTTAACTTTTTGACTTCAAATTATTTTTAATTCATGGGTCGATTAATGGTTAAAAATAATTTAATCCTTAAAATGTTTAAGGATTTGTCGAGAAATTAATCGTTAATATCCGCAGCCGTTTTCAATACTAATTATTAGCCTGCTAATTTAGTAAAATTTCCAAATCAACAAACAAGTCAAACAGAAGAAACAATATAAACAGATATGTTTTCAAAATAGTGACGTATATTTATTTCAATAGTATATTTTTGATCTAACAAAGAAACTTAGTTTATGTGCATTTATATAGAGCCCTGAGCCATATTTAAATTCCTTTCTACGTGAAGCGAAACGATTGATCGTTGATTCAAAGTCAACGTTCTCACCTAGATCCCGTTCATTTGAAATTATTGCCAATCCAGACAGACGTTCGTTTGTCATGGTTGAGCGCAAATAATTTTTGATGATTTTCAATCATTGCTAACAGGAAGATTCAAGTAAATGTTTATAGAATATTGACAAACAAGAGAGACCTGATGCCATTTATTTTTCAATCAAGAATGGTAGAAACTCTTTAAGTTGTAGCTCACTAGATAGTGGTGGACGTTGTGATGCATGCACATTTTTAAAGGTATAATATTCAAGAATGCTTCTTCTAGGTTAATGTGTTTGTAAATTTTGCATAAACTTCGAAGAGGATCTGGTTTTTCTTCCAACATTTGTGATGGATCAATACAATATACATAAATAGCTGCGCCCCTAAAGTCATTAAATCGATCATCTATTTATTTTAGAAGTGTATCCAATACAGTGAAGTTCGTTTCAGATTTAAAACTGTTAGTTGGATCATTAGCCCTTTCATCTCTACTAAGTTCACCTGCCTTACTTTTATTTTCTGCAATTCGCGTTTCTTTATATTTTGTTTTTACATCTAGTTTGGAACAATTTTCGTTAATAAATTATTAGACATCTACTTTCAGTATTTTAAAAAGCTTGATCGCTTCTCATTTCAACAAACTTATTTCTTCCAACATCGATCAATCGTTTTGCAATTGCAATGTCAATACTCTTGAGCTGCAAGTGGTTTAATAACATGAAAATATCAACCAACTTTTGTACAAATAGCATAAAAAAACAAAAGAATATTTCGTTATTAAAGCAGATAGTCCCATTGCTTCTGCTCTGACGCTTCGTTGATGTTATGTCGATGGCCTTGAAATTATATCTTCTAGAGTGGCTAGAATACCAGAGATTTATCCAATAACTGCATCAACTGCATGCTTACGGCCTACGGCTTGCCCATCTTGTATCAAAAAGTCATTTAAGAGTATTTACTGTTGATTCATATTGAGATTTTCAATTTTTTAAAAGAGTATGTAGACGTTGTAAACTAGACGTAAAGAATACGTTTTATTTGTGCCAAAAACAACTGTATACATTACTGTTTACATACATTGCTTTGATAGTGACCAACTTCAAAACATGAGTACAACAATGAACATAGATGGCATTGTATGAAGGTTTGAAGGCCACTCTTAGTTCAAGACATCACAGATGAGCCAACATATGCCTTTCCTCCTCAGATCTTATCTTATCTTAGATATACAGACGCTCCTTCTATGCAGAAGATAATTGCGTCCACAGACCATGAGAGACGATCTGTTGGCAAGTGATGCAGCGGTCACAGGCCACGGCTATAGGGGTTCCACGCATTACCCCAGCCGCCTAACTATTGTCTAGTTAGGTACCCATTCGGAGCTGGGTGACTCGGGGACTCCTCAGGCCGCGAGAACAAATCCTCACCTTCGTGTGGATTCGAACCACGTGACCATCGGTATGACAGCCGAGAGCGCTACCTCTCGACCATTGTGATATCAATGTCTCGCTTTTGCAATATGTAGTTTCACAACATGTCCTGATTTTGAAACTGAACGTAAAATGACATATTATCAATTTCAAATATATCAATGGGCGTCTAATCGATAATTACAGAAAATACATGTTAATTATCAATTACTGCCGATGATTCAGATGCAAATGATTGAATTAAATCAATCTGCACATCATGAATTAAATAAATTTCATTTTTCTTTTAAACTCTAGATGACTGTCCAAAGTGGAATCATAGTTGGCTAATAAACTTGTGATTTAACAAATATTTCAATTATTTCTACAACTAATATCACTAAAGTCTAAAGCAAGAATTTTCTCTGTGTACTCTGAAGAGCAAACCTTGTTTTGCTAAAAATCAAGAAAAACGTCACGTTTATCATTCGTTTCAATATTTCTCCATTCGTTTCCACTTAGCGANTTTTTGTTGTTTTTCTCTGGTTACACCTTTTTAGTGTTCATGAGGGCATCTCAGGGGGGCGCCATTTTAGACCCAACTTTAGCGCGGGGGGCGACCCGCCCCCCCTGCCCTATAGCTAAATCCGCCACTGCTTTTAACGAAGAGTTGAAATAATTTTTTCGGGTGTTGAGGGGGTTGACTAACATTTAATTTTTATTCATGTTTGTATTTTGTACAATGTGGGTCAACCTAGGGGGAGGAGATCACGCATTTGTGACGATGTGTGACAGAGGGGAGAGGGGTGTTTAAGAAATATAACGTCACATTAAAAAATGAGAAACTTCAAATGAAAGTTTCACTTTAAAATATTTGATGGCTTGCAATTTATTTAAGGAAGTCTTATATAGCTTAACACGTGTTACGATGTTAGAGTGCAGCCTTACACTAAATACATATTTTACTGATAAAAAGTAATTTGCAACAAGCTAATTTTCAATTAGAAAATACGGCTTTTAGGGGGGGTGTCAAAAAATTGGGTCGTCATATTTCTAAGTTTTTGTGACGAAGTGTAACGAGACGAGGGGAGGGGGGATAAAAATCGGGCAAAATCGCATGACGGCATTTCTGGACGGCCCCAAAAGGCCTTTGTACTTTATTTCTTTTTTAAAAAATATCGTAAAATATAAATGTGCTAAAAGAATTAAAAGATCACTACTGACCTACGCATGCTAGGTACGTCACTATTTTTTTTTATTTAGAAAAGAATATTAAAGCAAAAATCCTGAACCCTTTTTATGGCTTCCTTATGTCTCGTAAGACGACGGAATTTTCTGTGCTCCTGTGGGATTTATGCACGTAATCTTGCAGCTTCTGCTGTGGCTGTACAAGCCCACTCGCGAATGGCAGCCTTTGCTGCACTTCTCACACTGAAAGGTAGTGCTAGTGGTTGGCTGAATTGCTGTGCTTTTCCTCTTTAGGAGAATTTCGTCTGCGACCTGTTGCAAGTATTTTCCCCCTGCTTCTAGCCCAGCAGTCAATGCCTGTCTCCAACTGCACCTGTCCCCAGCGAGTTCCTCCCAGCTATTTATGTCAATGCCAATAGCTTTGAGGTATCTTTTACACACATCTTTGTAACGGAGGTGAGGCCGGCCTGTGGATCTCTTTCCTTTGGCTAGCTCAGAATAGAGGATGTCCTTTGGGATTCTGCCATCCTCCAATCTGCGCACATGTCCCAACCACCTAAGCCGACGCTGGTGAAGAAGAGTTGTCATGCTTTGGATTTTCGCCCGTTGTAGCCCTTAGTTGTTGGTGACATGGTCCTGCCAGGTGATTCCCAGGATGCGCCGGAGACAGCGCATGTGGAAAGCACTCAATCTCCTTTCTTGTCTGGAGTATAGGGTCCAGGATTCACTGATATAAAGGAGGGTGCTTAGCACACATGCCTTGTAAATAGCAATTTTGGTATTGATGGTCAGCTTTTTGTTGCTACATACTCTTTTTGAGAGCCTGGCCAGAGTTGTAGAGGCCTTGCCGATCCTTACGTCTAGGTCGAAATCAAGGGACAGGTTGTTGGTGATGTTGGATCCAAGGTATGTAAAGCGTTCCACGGCCTCAAGTTGGCAGCCATCGATGGTGATGTTGGGTGGGTCAGCGTCTTGGGCCATCACGTTGGTCTTTTTGAGGCTGATGGTTAGTCCGAAGTCCCTGGCGGTATTGGCAAAGCGGTCCATCAGGCTTTGCAAATCGGCTAAGTTGTGAGTTGCAATTGCAGCATCATCTGCAAAAAGCATGTCCCTGATGACCGTTTCTCGGATCTTCGTCTTTGCCTTCAGCCTAGCCAGATTAAAAAGTCTACCATCAGAACGTGTATGAAGATAGATTCCCTCTGTTGAGGATCCAAAGGCATGTTTCAACAGGCAGGCAAAAAAGATGCCAAAGAGTGTCGGGGCGAGGACGCTGCCCTGTTTAACTCCACTGAGGATATCAAATTGAGGGGAAGTTGAACCGTCATACTGCACCGCGCCTTTCATACAATCGTGGAATGACTGTATAATGTTAAGCAGTTTTGGTGGGCAGCCAACTTTTGCCAAGACTTTAAACAGACCATCTCTGCTGACCAGGTCAAAAGCCTTTGTTAAATCAATGAAGGCCAGGTAAAGGGGCATGTGTTGCTCTCGGCACTTTTCTTGAAGTTGTCTGAAAGAAAAGATCATGTCGATTGTTGACCTTTCTGCCCGGAAACCGCACTGTGATTCAGGATATACTCTTTCAGCAAGTCTTTGCAGTTTATTTAAAACAACGCGTGCAAAGACTTTACCCACGATGCTAAGGAGAGAAATGCCTCTGTGGTTGTTACAGTCCCTTCTGTATCCTTTATTTTTATAAAGCGTGATAATGTTGGCATTTCTCATATCCTCTGGTACAGCTCCTTCTTCCCAGCACTGGCAGAGGAGGCCATGCAGGTGTTTCCAGCAATACACTGCTGCCGCACTTGATGATCTCTGGAGGTATTCCGTCCTGACCGGGGGCCTTGGCTATTGGTAATCGCTCAATAGCTTCTTTTAGTTCTGCTAGGGTATGTTTGTCGTCCAGTTCTGCCATGTGGGGTAAGCTTTGGATGACATCGATGGCATCTTGGGTTACATGATTTTGTTGGGAGTAAAGTTCTGAATAGTGCTCCACCCATCTGTCCATCTGTTTAACTCTGTCACGGATTATTTCTCCAGTTGAGGACTTCAGTGGGGCTATGACTTTCTTTGAAGGCCCCAAGGCTTTTTTAATGCCGTCATACATCCCCCTAACATTACCGGTGTCGGCAGCAAGCTGTATGCTCTGACAGAGTTGGAGCAAGTAGTCATTTGCGCATTGCCTAGCTAATCTCTGAACATTGCTCCTGGCTGATCTGTACGCCTGCAGTGTCTTTGGGTTTGGGGAGTGCCTGTATTTTTGGGGGGGCACTTCGTCTTTCTTCTACGGCAGGGGTGAGTGTGGCAGAGTTGGCCTCAAACCAGTCATTGTTTTGCTTCCTTTTTCTTCCGAAGGTCTGCATGGCTGTGCTGTGGATGGTCAGTCTGAGATGTTCCCACTTTTCCTTGGTGCTGTTGCCTGGCAGGTCAGAGTTTAGTGAGTTAGAGAGAGCTACTATGAACTCGGTTTTCCTGTCTGGGTGAGAAGTCTTACTCACGTCAATGCGGTCTGCCTACTGGTCTGGATCGGCGAGTTTTCTTCAGGCAGTAATCTCAGCTTGCAACATACCAGTGAGTGGTCTGCGTCGCAGACGGCACTGTGAAAAGTTCGAGTGAGGAGGACATGTTTGAGTACAGAACGCCTGGTAATAATTAGGTCCAGCTGGTGCCAGTGCTTAGAGCGGGGATTTCTCCATGACACTCTATGTTGCGGCTTTGTCTGAAAGAAAGTATTAGTGATGCATAGATCGTGGTAAGAGCATAGTTCCAAGAGTCTCTGTCCGTTTTCGTTCAGTTTTCCTGTGCCAAATCTTTCCAGACAAGAGGGCCATGAGGTGTAGTCTGCACCCACTCTAGCGTTAAAGTCACCCAGCAGTATCACGTGCTCATCTTTGGACCCCTACAGCTAATATTATAAGAGTACAAATACCCAAGGGATTACTTATGATTTTAATTACTTATTAAACTTCAATTTATCTGTTGCAATAAAAAATATTCGAACTACTCAGTGAGATTGTATTTGTGGTAACCTTTTGTTTTCAAGATATCTTAAGATATTTCTGAACATATAAGAAATGGGCACATTAACAAAAAATTAATTTACATTTTTATATACAAACAAGTTTGAGCTTTTTTTCACAGATATTTGGAGAAATTAAATAACAATCTATGAATAAAAAATATACGCCAATGCGCGTCATTTTAAAATAAACAAATTGGGGATCAATACTTTTTTTTAAAATAATGGGTAGGACAAAAAATGCAATTTTTAAAAAATGTGTGAATTATTTTTATACTAATTAATCTTTGAAAATGCGCGCACTTAATTTGAGATTAAATTATAACAAAAGGCTAAATATTTCAGTCAATGACATCAGATGAATGTGACTTACCTAGTACAGGTGCACAATCGTTGTATGTTACAATTATTCAACGTCAAAAAATAGAAGTCCTCGCAACGATAAGTTAAACTGAATGTCAACACAGATCAGTTCTTATGGAGTCAAGTTTAACAATGGTAACTGAGAGCAGTCATCACGTCAAGAGGTTTCAACCTTTGCTCACATGCTAACATCCAGGAATATTACATTATGTCCAGCATGCCAGTGTTGGCCTTGGTGTAGTCAAGCGTCCACACATTGTACAAGGGTTCGATTCGGATGCCATGTTCGCTAACTCTTCCTTAATGAAAGGGCGGTTATCACTCACCCGCCCCCACACTCATAGCCGCCCCTACACTAATGGGGAGGTGACTAGTTGGGAATCGTATGAAGCTCGCATGGGGGGAGGGTCACGACTTGAAGGAGACCAATAGCTTATTACAAGAGATCAATCAACACATACTGTTAAAAAAAAAAGCAAATAATCATTTTATAGTTTAAAATAGATCCCAAAGTATATTTATCAAAGGAAACATAGAACGTTGAAATATTTGAACGATTAATCTATACTAATAACAGCGAAAGCCCTCACTGACTGACTAACTGATTCATCACTAATTCTCCAACTTCCCGTGTAGGTAGAAGCATGAAACTTTCGGAAGTTGTTGGGTACCCTCTCACTACGAAAATTGGCGAAAAATAATTTTTTAAATCTCGCTCATGTTGGGCCGGGGGCCCAAAACGATGTTCTCCTTATATGGGCTCTATAAAAATTAAAAATCACCAATTTTCCTATTTCCCGTGTAGGTAGAAGCATGAAACTTTGGGAAGTTGTTGGGTACCCTCTTACTACGAAAATTGGCGAAAAAGAATTTTAAAAATCTCGCTCATCTGGGGCCGGGGGCCCAAAAACTTTTTTTTCCTACATCACTTATTCTCCAACTTCCTGTGTAGGTAGAAGCATGAAACTTTGGGAAGTTGTTGGGTACCCACTAACGACGAAAATTAGCGATAAAGAATTTTAAAAATCTCGCTCATGTGGGGCCGGGGGGCCCAATTTTTTCCCCTTATATGGGCTCTATAAAAATTGAAAATCACAAATTTTCCTATTTCCCGTGTAGGTACAAGCGAGAAACTTTGGACATTTTTGAATACATGCTCTCGACGATAATTTGAAAAAAAAAGGTTTAATTTCACACTCATGGGGGCCGGGGCCCCAAAAACGTTTTTACCGTATATGAGCTATATAAAAATTAAAAATCACTAATTCTCCTATTTCCCGTATAGGTAGAAATATGAAACTTTGGAAATGTTTTGAATACACGCTCTCGACGAAAATTGTCCAAAAAATGTTAAAACTCCCTCTCATAGGGGCACGGGAGCCCAAATATAGTTTTTCTTATATTAAAAACCGACTCATCACTAATTCTCCAATTTTCCGTGTAGGTAGGAGCATGAAATTTTGGGAAGTTGTTGGGTACCCCTCTCACGACAAAAATTGGCGAAAAAGAATTTCAAAAATCTCGCTCATGTGGGGCCGGCGACCCAAAAGATTTTTTTTCCTTATATTGGCTTTACAAAAAATTGAAAATCACCAATTTTCCTATTTCCCGTGTAGGTAGAAGCATGAAACTTTGGACATTTTTTGAGTACATGTTTCCTACGATAATTTGAGCACAAAAAAAAGTTAAATTTGCCACTGATGGGGGCCGAGGCCCCACAAATTTTTCCTGATATGAGCTATATAAAAATTGAAAATCACCAATTCTCCTATTTCCCGTATAGCTAGAAGTATGAAACTGTGGAAATTTTTTGAGTACACGCTCCCGACGAAATTTGCTAAAAATAATATTAAAACTCCCTCTCAAGGGGGGCCCGGGGGCCAAATATAGTTTTTCTTATATTAAAAACCGACTCATCACTAATTCTCCAATTTTCCGTGTAGGAAGGAGCATGACACTTTTGAAAATTGTTAAGTACCCTCTCACGACGAAAATTGGTGTAAAAGAATTTTGAAATACACACTCATGGGGTCGGGGCTATATAAAAATTGAAAATCTATAATTCTCTTATTTCCCTAATAGGTAAAGGCGTGCAACGTTGGGAGGTTGTTAAATACACTTCCACGATGGTAGCAGGTGAAAACATATTTAAAATATCCCTTACTGGGGTCCTGGGGCCCAAATATAGTTTTTAATGCACTCACTCCATCATCACTAATTCTCCAACTTCCGGTGTAGTCAGGAGCTTGAAAATATGGGAAGTTGTTGAGTACCCTCTCACGACGAAAAGGAAGTTTAAAATTCCAAATTATGTGGGGTCGGGGTACCAAAAACTATTTCACTTTATCTGTAAAAATAGAAAATCACTAATTGTCCTTTTTTCCGAGTATGTAGAACATTAAACTTTAGGAAGTTGTTGAGTACACTTCCTCGATGGTAACAGGTGAATATATATTTAAAGTATCACTTACTGCATGCCGGAGGCCCCAATGTAGTTTTTCTATTAAATGAGCCATTAAAAACTTAAAATAACTGCTTCTCCCATTTTCTGTGTAGGTAAAAGTATAAAGCCTTCTGTAGTTGTTTAGTAACAGCCCGCGATGGTAATAAGGAAAATAATTATATAAATTTTTAAATATTCCACTCATGGGTGGCCGGGGGCCCAAAACCTTTTTTTCCTTCCAAAAATAGGCTATATAAATTTAAATCATCACTAATTCTCAAATCTTCCGTGTAGGTAGAAGCTTGAAACTTTGGGAAGTTGTTGAGTACACTCCAGCGATGGTAAGAGGCAATAAATATGAAATCCTTTCTCACTAGGGGAACGATTGCCTAAATATAGGTTTTTTCTCATAATGAGCTATATAAAAAGACGCATTTTTCAATGACTGAAATCCTAATTTACCGCAGCAAAGCGCGGGTGAATTGCTAGTTTTAGATAAAATTGGATTAAGAGGGCAGGTTGTTTTTTTTTTTTTTTTTGGGTGTTTTAAAAATATCCTTTATATTAACTCGTGGCGTATGAATGTTCGCTTGATTGCTTGCCGAAAAAACTTTGGATAGATTTTTAACATACCTCCTTGTATGCTGGCGAAGAGAAATTTTGAAGGCAGACTCGTGACGACGATAAAAATTATCTATAAAAATTTCAGATCGATCGACCGTACTGTAATTAATTAAATGAATTTTAGATTATCTTTATTTATCTCTATGTAGCATGTTAATTTTTGTGCTAGAGGGTCGCGTTGCGTATTATAGTGAACTTCCTTTTAATACTATCCTGTCGCGGTGTGAATTACATTGATGATACTTTTTAAATATATATTCCCGCTCTGTAAATGTTTATGATAATCTGTCACGTGGTGCGCATTATATTTAACATTTTTTAAACCCCTTTTCCGTGATCAAATCGAACTGAAATTTAAGAGGCAGGCAGCAGTAGTTTTTTAAAACGCTATTTCCCTTGGGAAAAATTGCGTTTATACATTTGAAATGTGTGTGCTGTCTGTTCGAACTTGCACAAGCAACTCCTCCTGAACCATACCAGAGGATTCGGGTCTTTTGCAAATATGTTAGAGAGGTCCCCAGGATGTGCACTAGATTCCAA
>MUZC01000623.1:59518-72087 GCA_002072015.1 Radix auricularia | reverse complement strand
CCCCCAAAAAAAAAAAAAAAAAAAAAAAAAAAAAACAACAACAACAACAGCAACAACAACAACAAAAAAAGAACTGAAAAGTATCAGTAATTTGTCAATTGTTCACCTACCATTACAGCTTTCGGGTTGAAACAAACGCTAAACAATAGCTAATAATATTTAAATCAATGTTTGAAAAGGAATTTTTGACAAATCTCTTTTCGTTCGATTCCCGTAATTTTAGCAGCAATTTTGTCGATATAGCAATTGTTGTGTTTACTTTCAGAATTATTGATTTGAAATTTTAATGTAATCTAAAATAATAGTTTATGGGGTTTTCCCATTTTGTGAATTTTAATGTTAGACTGTTGCCTAGTGTGCATTACATTGACACATTCTTAGTGTGATGTAGTGTGAGGGGATATGACGTCATATTTTTTAAAATTTTCTGAATTACTGATTTGAAATGAATTTTTATGTAACCTAGAATGATTTCCCTCGAATAAAAAAATGGAAATTCTTTGTTGGAAATTGCGTTTAAATATTCATTGAGTTTTTATTACTTATTTTACTATAAATCCTTTATATATTTGAGACATAACTAAAATATTGGATTTTTTGGATTGTCGTGTGATGCTTATTATGATGAACATACTTTTAGTTATGTCTCTTAAATATAGGAATTATAGTAAAAAAAACTTTGTCTTTTTATGTTTTTTCCCCCCATGTACTTACTTTTAATTTTAACATACGTCATCAACTCATGCAACAAAAAATTGAAGGAGTGAACAAAAAGATAAACGATAAATGGATCTTGAGAAGAGATGAAAGTCGTAAAACTAATACCAGCAGACAAGGGCAGGTAACACCAGCAGTCAAGGGCAGGTAATACGTCTAAGGACAGCACTAATAATGTCACCATATCTAGGACAGCACTAATGTCACCCAATCGAGGACAGCACTAATAATGTCATTCAATCTAGGACAGCACTAATAATGTCACCCCCCAATCGAGGACAGCACTAATAATGTCATTCAATCTAGGACAGCACTAATAATGTCACCCAATCGAGGACAGCACTAATAATGTCACCCAATCTAGGACAGCACTAATAATGTCACCCAATTGAGGACAGCACTAATAATGTCACCAAATCTATGACAGCACTATTAATATCATCTAGTCTAAAAAAAATAACACCATATTTATTGTTACGTCTGCTGTGATCTGCAGTAAGTAAAGTGAAAGGTAGTTCAAAGAACAACTTTCACAGCTGCTTTGGAAAACGAACCTTATTTCAGGTTGAAATCTTCATTGCTAGTTAATCAGGAAACAATCGATCATTGGGTCTAGATTTCAGTTTAATCAAAAAACAATAGTTGGTTAAGTAGACCCCACAGCCGACGCCGCACACGACACCGAATATATGTCCGCCAAAAATCCGCCGGAAAATATGCGGCGCGCCGCATTAGCCTAACAGCTGATAAACTACATCCCGTTTGTTTCATTCATGACAATTATAAACTGATCTTCTAAGTGCCTATCAGGTATTGAGTGACAGAAACTGAATGAGTGGAATGCATTCATGCTCTGTATTAGAAGGACAGCATGTATGGCATCTGTCCGTCTACGGAAAAGATAGATTTATCTTTATTATTTGCAGCTCTTGGTGTGGCTGATAAGACCAATCCTTGAGTGGCAGTCTCTTCTGCATTTTACACACACGAATGTAGTTGGGCAGGGTTGTCTGGCCTTTCTCCTCGCTCTTTTTCCAACTGCTTCTTCTCTAGTTTGCTCCTCTGCTCTTAGTGATCCTTCTTTCACTATAGCCCGCCATGTGGTCCTATCCTCAGCCAACTGGGAAAACCTGGCTGAGGATAGGACAGCATAGGGCCGTACATAAAGTACGTCAGTCACGCTATTTTTTTAAAAACAATTTTTGACTCCCACTCCCCGTTACAAACTGTCACAAATCTTGCCCCCCCCCCTTTAAATTCTTCACTATTCTGAACAAAAATTATTGCTTTTATTAACAAAATAATTAAAATTTAATCTAAAATACCGTGATGTAACCCATGGCCGGACCCCCCCCCCCCGCTCTGTCACAAACTGTAACACTTTCTTACACCCCCCTCTCTCTGGAACATGACGTACTTTATGGAAGGCACCCCAAATAAAACTTTTTTTTCTATTGTTAAAAATAATCAAATTTTTTCTTAAGTATTGTAAATGTGTTTTATTCCTGAAGTTTTATTAATAGGGCTGTTCAAATTAACGATTAATTTCTCGATTAATCGGTAAAAAGTTTTATCTATTAAAATTATTTTAATCTATAAAATAAGGTTTAAAATGAGGTCATATGTTAAAAGTTGTTTCCTCGATTTATTAATAAATTATTAATAATTAACAATAGTTGGCTTTTTTATGTACTAAGTTCTCCATTTGAAAAAAAAATGTGAAAGTGTAAACTTTAAAATAAGCTCTTTTTATAAGGAAAATAATATAAAAATTAATTTGACATTGTTTTTACCTAATAAATTATTTTTAAAAATTAATTCATTGACATTATATTGAACTAATTATATTTAAATTCAAAAAATTTTAATTGTCTGTTTTTGTTACTTCCCTTGAGTTTTTCAGTTTAATGACGACAAACATCTTATTTTTAGCTTAATCAAAATTATAGATTAATTATTCGGTGATATTAAACGATTAAATTTAAATTAATCGATAACAGCCCTATTTATTGATAATAATAAGTAATGAAACAACATCTATCTATATATATAATTCTCATCATGGTCCAACCATGCCGGACACAAAGCAAGTAACAAGTTGTCTGACCCTACCGACCAATCAGATTGAAAGAAAACTTAGTGTGTGTGTGGGGGGGTGGGGATCATCGAGACCAATAATTCGTTGAATTGAGGTCAATTACTATGTTCTTACAGAACAACAAAATAACATGTATTTCATAGTTGAGTGGTTATTACATTCGCCTAACACGCGGAGGTCCTAGGTTCAATCCCACGCTAAGACAATACTTTTAATTAAATTTTGTGTGTGTGTTTTTGCCCGTTCATTTCCCACTTTCTTTTCGATCACCATAACAAGCACAAGACGAGTGAAAAAAAGCTTGACGAATGACTTTTGCCAGGTCATGCCAATTACTTTATGGTTGGCAAGTTAGGGTGGTGCGGGATGGCAAGTGGCTAACAACAGTGCACATCTTTCCAGATCAACAATGCGTCGCAGTTATCCCCGCATCCGAGGTTCATTCGCGTTGTTCTGATTTCATCGTGATGTAGTTTGTATCTGTGCATCCCCACACACACTTTATTTGCACTATCTTAACTATCTATGAGCAAATCTACGGCGCATGCTACGCCACGGGCATCTAGTTTGTTTTGATGACTAACGTAGCTTTTTGTGTTATGTACTGTAAATAATGTGGTTTTTATGGTACTAATGCTAATTTATTATTTATATGTTTGTTATTACTTTCATTTAATAAGCGCCGTGAGCCGATTTCCTTACTAGGATACAGTGCTATATAAATTATAAATTTATGTTGCCGGCCTAGGGGTTTGCCTAAAAGCATCGAGATAACCGATGATCGAGATAAACGAAAACCAATATGGCGGCAAAATATTAACGTGCTTGAAATTTATTTATCTACATGATGTGCTTTAATAAATGAGAATGTACATGTACGTTTTTTTAAAATTATTTTATTTTTATTTTATAGTTTGTTTCACACAACAGATTGTAAAAACAGAGTTTTAAAAACTCAACTTGATGATCTACATTTTAAAAATCTCCAGGATGTCTGCAAATAAACGTTCAAAGGTTTTTTAAAAAAAACGTTTAAATAATTATTGAAGATAGAATGTTGCTATTTATCTAAGGTGGACGCAATAGAACAATCCAAAAATACCTGCTCCCCCAAAACCCCTGGAAGTAGTACATCCGTGAAGCTATCTAAATTGGTGCTAATGTTCCGATTGGTCGTGTCCCGGTCTCACGTGACAAATTCCTTGTGGCCGAAAGCAGTCATTAGATGCCATCAACTCGGTATGAACTCTAGCAATCAACGAGGACCGTCTAAAAATAGCCAAGTGAAAGAGAGTCCAAACACCTCGGCCGTTTTGTCATGGCCGCCTGGAGCAGACGTGGGATCCTCTCATCAGTGTGTGGCAATGTTCGTGGGCGGATGTAAGGAGTCAGCTTTATGATTCATTAATTAACCCGCTTTGCATGTGCGTCTTACCATGAGTGATGTGTACTTTTATTTTCTTAACACTTCAAAGACTTCATTAACATATGATTATTTTTTTTACAATAGATTTAAAAGTCAATTGACTATTAATAATAATAATAATAATAAAATGATAATTTATATAGCGCTGTATCCCAGCAAGGAGTCGGGCTCACAGCGCTTTACATGGAAATAACAATACATATATTAACAAAAGAAAAATTCATATCATACTAACTACATAAATGACAACACGTTACACATCAGTTACGTTAATCATTTTAAAAAATGTTGTTTCATTAATTTTCAAAATAAATTTTTAAAAGATGTGTCTTAAGTGCAGTCTTCAATGACTTAGCAGTTGAAATACTACGGATGTGTAATGGAAGAGTGTGCCACCAAGTCTTGGTGTGTTCTCAAAGAATCTGATATTCTGTCATATTCTGTTATTAAACATCAATAGTTTCATATCAATGAGATTTTCAAACGAGGACAGACCCCAAACATGGACAAACCACAAACATGGACAGATCCCAAACATGGACTGATCACAAACATGGACAGACCATGAACAATGACAGACAGCAAACACTCTTTTTAAGGGGAGGTGCTGGTCAAAATTCTAAAATTTGTATATATTATATAGCGTTCTGAGTGATTTTAAATAAAATATTCTTATAGGGTATAACAATAGATATAAATTACACTAATTTTTTTTTTCAAAAAACTCTTTGGTTTCCATGGAACCTGAAATAAACATCCGCCATTTTGTTTTTTAGGGTAAATTTCAAAACGCTAAGGCTTTTTTAAATTAATAGTTATTGCTTTAAAATTTAAAATATAGATATTTTATCATGTTATAAAACTTTGAATAACGGTACTTTTCTATAGATGCTCTAGTTTAGAAAATAAAAATTCACAAAAAGGGTCTCCATTTGTAGGTCAAAATTATGGGTTAGCCTATGGGATATATTTTATCTGTATTTTCCTTTGTAAGGCAGTTATCAAAAAGTTAGGTTATTCAAATATTTATTTGTGTCTAAAGTTCACATAGAAAAAATATGGAGTAATTTGCTCAATTAATTAAAAAGTTATAAGGGCTTAAGTGATCAAAAACATTGAAAGCGGGAAAACTGAAAAAACGACAAAATTTATAGAAAATATTAAATTAAAATTTTATTTGGTATAATTACTGTACATAGAATGATCTAGTATCTGAAGGTCGATCTTACACATTACTTTCTAGCTCCCTTCATCTTTTCCTTATCGTCCCTTCAAAATATTTTACTTTTACTCTCCGCCTGTAATTTTCGCTGCTTCATGCAGTTATTTCATTTTTAGCTCACAATTACTTTATGGTCTCAATCACAAAGCTGAATTTTCATTGTACACATAAATGTAGATCTTAAGTTATTTTTTAACACTTGGAATACTAAGATTTATACACTAGGACTTCAATAAAATTGAATTGAATTCACAATAAATAGATTTCAAATTGAAATTGCTTGGGCCTGTGTTGTAGAGGAATAAAATGGCCAAGTAAACTTCTTTTTTGCTATCTACAGATGTATCCTAGCAAGAGCATGGGTTAAATAGGAATCTAGGTCTAGATTTTATTAATTGATTATTAATTCTGTCAAATGCATATCTTGTCTAAGTCTTATTATCTAGTAAATACTAATACTAATACTATTACAAATAATAAAAAAATATTGCTATTACTATTTGTAGTGACAAAAATACGCTAGCTCATAGAATATTTTTAACAAATTTATTGGGTAAAATTTAGCACAGTAGCTGTTAATTTTGCTTTTATTACATGAACGTTTTATGTTCTTATTATTACTATTGGAACGGACGCTAAGACGCTTTAGACTTATAAATAGTATAAGTATAAGTTATATTTTTATAATTATAGTTTGAGACCGAATGCAAGACCCACCTTCATTTTTACGTATTTCACGCTAAAGTGATCGACTAGAAAATATGGTAATGTACCACATCTGAGTTGGTATTGCAAATTTGCGAAACTCCAGTTTCACGTGCCTATTTACACATTTTGTTTACTATTTTCACCATTTTATATTATCTATTACTACGATAAATTCTTAATTTTCGGAATCATTATTATTATTGTAATACTAGCACTAATTCAGCTCAAATTCACATATAATTAGAACAATTCATAAAAATGGACATGACACTTTTAAAACTATCTTAATATTAATGTTATTAATAAAGATAGCACAGTTAACTTCGATTATTCAAACTAAATGGAGAAAAGTAGAAAAGTGACAAAAAAACACCAAGAAAAAGGAGTCTCAAACTCAAGTGAATGCAGTTCTTTTTTTTTTAAATCTTTTTTTTTATTTTCTTAGTCAACTTAGTCTATTTATTATTTATATTTTGAATTTTGTAGATGAAAGTATTAGTATTATTAATAGTAATAGGATTAATTTCATCAATAAAAAAATCAAGCAACAAAAATACTATTGAATTAACAACAAATTTATACTTAAATAAATACTTTCACTTAATTTTTTAAAATTAAATTTGTAATATAGGGTTATTTAATTTAAAGCTTTTAAAAATTTAAGTGAAACATAGGCATAGGTAAAAGTAAATGAAAATCGGAATACAAGGAAATTTTACAAAATTAAAATGCATTCATATTGCATTGTAATTGAAATAATGAAGCATTTAAAGCTACAATCAATAATTGTAAAGAAATATTAGCTAAAACTTTAAAGGTAACTATTTCAAAAGATCATTAAACTAAAACCAATTGACTATAAATATGAATTATAAAAAAGAATAACCATTCCTTGACTCATTATTCAGTGGAAAAAAAAATCCATGAAGATATCAGTATCTAATTAAAAAGATAAAAAGAATGTTATGCCAGCCATTTCTCTATGGCTATTAAACTTTAACCAATCTCAAGGCCTGCAATTAAAATGTTCATGTGCACTGTACCTTAAAATTAATATAACAACTTCATATGTCCTTATCTTCATATTAATACAATGTTCAATGAAATTAAATAAAAAGACATACAGTGGAACCCACTTACCTCGAGCTCGCTTAGGTCACCACCCCATTAAGTCGACGGTTTTTTTTGGAACCGCCAAATTCTCTCTTTGTCTTAGTATTTTCTCGTCGTTTAATTCGATTTTTTTAAGTCGCCGAAACCTCATAACACGAGCACAAAAAAGGTCAAATTTGCCATTTAACATCGGTTAACTCGACCAATCGCAAGCTTTTGAAAATGTTTCACCAGTGTCTGCTGGTGACGTCACAGCCCACTCTCAGCGCTGTGTTCCTTCTGGTACAGACTATGGCAATGCGATCAGCTTGGGATGTGTGCTGGTGACGTCATCGTCACAGCCCACTTGCGCCTTGCGCTGAGACATGTGTTGCTAACTTAAATCGCCAGTTTCAGAGATGTGTTGGAGAATAATAAAAGTTTTTATCGATAATCGACGTTGGTTTTTATTTTAAATTTGTAAATTTCTGCTGTCAGTTGGTGCACATATACCTTCTGTTGTTAGCAAACATGTATGTACAATTTAATAGCATGCCGATAGCTTCATCAAACAAATAACGGCAATGCTGTTGAAAAAACTCCAAAAACACGTGCATGAACATTATCATCTATTAACGCTAGTGATGGGACGATACCAAAATCATAGGCTGCTTACTGTAAGCAAGGCTCCCCAGATTTTAAAATATATAATATAACAGACTACAGACAGTTTACCCACCCCCACTCTCAATCTCCCACACTATTGTTGTTGGTTAGTCCTATTAGCATCAAGTTACCGAAGGAATTGTAAGCTGAGGGGATCGTATGGAATAATAAAATGTACCGTGTGCAGTGTCCAAACTTGTTGTCATTGGCAACCATTCATCCTTCAACCTCATTTTGACTATTACATGTACTGTACTACTGCTTTGTTCTAATTTTTTCATTCATAAGAAGTGGCCGTGTGCAAAAGCCATTTAACTATTGGTTAGAATTAATTAAAATATGTCAAAGTTGAAGGTTCAAAAGTTCAAAAGGAGTACCTAATTTTTTTGTGAACGTTTATATAAGGTGATAGTTCTCTTTGTCATGAGTCATATATAGGTCACGATAGACCATTCCGAGTCCAGAAGAGAATGGTTCGGGGACAATGAGGGGATGTGTAGGCTACTTATTTGTGTAGCTTGTAAGGAAAATCAAGCAAGTCGCTTCGAAGGCACAGTATCGCTCAATCTGGGAATCACCGCAAAACGGCGTTATATTTAAACTTAAACGGTCTTTAAAAACGAACGGTCTTAACAACCTTAAGAAAGCGTGAAGAAATAGGGTCCCGACATTCCGTTACGATTCTGATTAATCGTCCCATCACTAATTAACGCACATCACGTACATATAGAAATTTCAAGCGCATGTTAATATTTTGCCGCCATATTGGTTTTCGCTTTAACTCGATCATCGGTTATGTCGATGCCATTTTTCATTCCCCGACGCCGTCGACTTAAGCGGTTTCGACTGTATTAATAACATTAATTTGAAATGTGAACTCGTCAAAATTATATTATAATTAAAATTCAATTATTCATGGACATAAATTAGCATTAGTCAAATAGAAGGCACATTCTTAATTAAACTATAAGTATAAGAAATACACCTTTTAAATTAAAGCACATGAAAGCCATTAGGCCTAGGAAAAATATATACTTACTAGACTAGATTTCTTCTTAAAAAATATACCATGACTATGTTACCATGCTGTTGTAACTCAAATAATACAAAGATATTTCAGAAATCAAGAAGATTAATATGTTTCTGTAATAAATGTAATGCAATTAATTACACAAAACAGTGGCTAATTCCCAACTCAATTTCCTCAGTAAATACAGCACAAATATCCAGGTTGAAGTACAGTATTAGGAAATTTGGAAAACATATTTATAAAAATTTAAAAACAATACAGGAGGAATAGCCTACACAAATTAATAATGGAACTAACAATGAATTGTTCCCAATCCTTTTGCTACTTTGTAAAGCCTCTCTAAAGCAGGATTGTAAATTACCTTATGTAACTCCACCTTTAAAAAATGGGCTAAACCAAAGCCTGTTAATTATAGACATGTGTCACTGACAGTTACCTTAATAGTTTCATCTTTAAATTCATATAAAACATATATAGTAGAATTGTTAATCACTTTGACAAACATAATGGCCTATCATAGGACCAATGCCCACATTAATATGGGTTTCGGAAAAAACTGATTATTTCTTGTAATAGATGAATTGTGAAAAGATTGAGATAAAACATAATAAAAAAATAGATACAATATTACTAAGCATTTGATAAAGTTCACAGCTTAAGTTTACACAAAATATTAATAAATAACTTTGGAATCTCAGGTCCCATACATCATTGGATCCAAGACTACCTTTTGATTATAGTGCTAACTGTAAATTAATGGATGTAAATCAACAATGATAACATTTAACTCAGTAATTCCACAAGTAACTGTCATAGTGACCCTGTTATTTGGTGATTCATGTAAATGATTTACCCAAAAGCATCTCAAGAGGAAAAAAGTTACCTTATATGGTTGTGATATGACATGACATATAGAGCAATGAAATGAGGGCAAAATAGCAACATCTTACCAAAAGAGTATGTCTTTCCATTAATAAAGGTTATAACTTTGAAGAGTAACAAAGAAAATGAAACAAAAAATGCAAGATATCTCATTCCTGGAAAACAACTAATCCAAAATAAAGATGCAAAATACTTAAAAGTAATAACAAATGGGAAATAATCATGAAATCACATAATCAATGAAGTAATTAACAAATCATACAAAATGTTAAGCTTTATGAGCTCTTAGTCCAGATATGTCGACACTTCGTTGGGCGGTTGCTGTCCGGAGTTCGTGTTATCTCCTAGTCCTAGTACAGGCGGGTGCCTAGAAGCCAGACTAAGATAGAAAGAATACGCATATGGGTAGTTTCTCTACTCGTCTGTCTGATCCACCCTTTCGGCTGCCGAGCCTTCAGAGCCAGGNATATATATATATATATATATAACATGAAATTGAAATAATATTTCGTTACCATCTTGTAAGTGGATGGTGGAATAAATACAATAATATTATTTGTTACACCAATATAATTCGATCCATCTACCTGATGGATCGCGTGTTATCACATTTAGTTATGAAAGGAGAAATTCAATGTCGCACGTGGCCGCGCATGGCGTCACGGGGTCAACATGTCTCTACAATTTCAATATGTCATTGCACGAAGATTAAAATTTAAATACTGGCGTAAAATATGCTTATAAATACGAGGGAATCAAGTTAGAGTTCAAACTTACATAGATTCTGGCTAACGGGTAATGGTGCCGGCTCTCTCACGACAAGGATGGCTATGGATTTAATTCAGTGAATTGAATTCTCATTCGACATACACATAGCTCTCTGTGATCACTTGGGCGGAAAAGAAAGTGTCGTGCCGGAGTATCAACTTTTATACACGGTGTGTAATTTTATGCAGCTCTTCCTGGTTGGATCGCTTGTCAGCCTCACTATTGGGCAACCTTTACCGGTCATGTGCTCCGCCGCATTTTTAATTAGCGACCTTGATCCTTCAAGTGTTTCGTCAATAGTGACTTCCCCTTTTGCTTTGTTGTTATTCTAGTGCAAATCACAGTGGGCTCATAAATTTCGTCACAAGCATCCTGTGCCGTAATGTTGGTTTTCTTTATGCTCATGGTCAGGCCAAAATCTTTGCAGGCAGCGGAGAAGCTGGATACAAGGTTCTGCAGTCCGTCTGCTGTTTGAGATATTAAGTCAGCATCGTCTGCAAATAATAGCTCGCGCAGCAAAATCTTCTTTATTTTGGACTTTGCTCTAAGTCGGGCAATATTAAATAATCTCCCATTAGCTCATGTGTGTATGTATATCCCCTCGCTGTTGTTCTTGAAGCCATACTGGAGTAAGATGGAAAAGAATATTGCAAACAGAGTAGGTGCCAACACGCAGCCTTGCTTTACTCCACTACTTACTGGGAAAGCTTCAGATATGGCACCGTTATAACACACTGTGCCCTGCATGTTTTCTTGGAATTGCTTGATAATGTTAAGCAGATGTGTAGGACAGCCTATTTTTACTAAAATCTGGAAAAAGCCGCTTCTGCTGACAAGATCAAAAGCTTTAGTTAGGTCGACGAACGCAATGTATAGAGGCATATGTTGCTCCTTGCATTTCTCCTGCAGTTGGCGCAGAGAGAAGATCATGTCTACAGTTGATCTTCCGGCTCGAAAGCCGCACTGCGATTCTGGGAGTACATGGGATGCTAGAGTCTGCAGGCGTGTTAAAGCAACTTGGGCGAAGGCCTTTCCAACAATACTCAGAAGATAAATTCCACGATAGTTATTGCAGTCACTCTTGTCTCCTTTATTCTTATACAGTGTAACAATGTTGGCATCTTTCAACTCCTGTGGTATCTGTCCCTGTTCCCAGCACAGAGTGAGGAGGACATGCAAAGGCTGTAAAAGTACTTCCTTTCCACATTTGAGAGCTTCTGGTGGAATTCCATCATTGCCAGGGGCTTTCCCACAAGCTAGAAAATCGATGGCTCACATATGCTGGGTAGAGCATCAAGCTCTTCCATGATCGGCAGGTCCGGGATATCGTCCAGAGCAGCAGTTGAGACATGGTTTATTATTGCGTACAATTCCAAGTAGTGCTCAATCCACCGTTAGAGTTGTAGGTCTCGATCAGTGATAAGTTCCCCTGATTTTGACAATAGGGGTGCTGTCTTGGAGGTCAAAGAGCCTGTTGCTTGTTTTATGTTCTCATACATAGCCTTTGTATCGCCTCTATCAGCAGCTGACTGTATGCTTGAGCTTAGATTGAGCCAATATGCGTTAGCGTTGTGGCGAGCTGCCTGCTGGGTATTTTTCTTGGCGCTCTTGAGGTTACGTAGAGTTTCAGGGCAAGGCTTGTCTTTACAGGGTAACAGAGCATTTCTTTCTTTCAGTAGTGACAGGCTTCATTTCCTCCCAGTGAGCCTCAAACCAATCTGCACATTTGCGCTCTCTCTTGCCAAATGCCGCACTAGCTGACCCATATATGGTGTCCCGCAGATGTGACCATTTGGACTCAATAGTGTCTACTGTTGGCATTTTTATTAGAGCTTCTTGTAGCCTCTGGGTGTATTCTGCTGTTCTCTCGGGATTCTTGATGGAACAGATGCCGATGCGTGGTTTGCCATTGTTTTTGTTGCGGTACAGTTTCTTTGGCAGCAAACTTACCTTGCTAGCC
>MUZC01000623.1:31203-49655 GCA_002072015.1 Radix auricularia | reverse complement strand
TGTATCTCTTACAGAGCTGACTTGGTTTATGGTGTGCCTCAAGGCTCCGTTTTGGGTCCGGTACTTTTCGTGCTGTATACAAGGCCACTACTTCTACTGCTCGAAAAGCATTCAGTTAAAAGCCAATCATTTGCAGATGATACTCAACTTTACACTCACACTGATCCGTCTGATATTGGCTTTACTGTCCAATTGATGCAGGAGTGCATTGGTGAGGTAAAGTCTTGGATGACTCTAAGCAAGCTCAAACTGAATGATAATAAGACAGAAGCACTGCTATTCTGTAACAATAAATCCCGCAGTACTTTGACTCTTCCGAATTCTATTCAGGTGGCTAGTTCTGATATACTGTTCACAACATCGACTAGGAATCTTGGCTACATTATTTCTGACAACATGTCTACCAACAACTTCATCAATCACATTTGTCGCTCTGCCTATACTGCCATTCGTCAGATCAGTTCAATCCGTCATTATTTAACAGATAGTGCAACAAAAACTCTAGTCTGTTCTCTTGTTCTGGCTCGTATGGATTACTGCAATTCTCTTCTGTCAGGTGCGCCAAAACAATGTATTGAAAAACTACAGAGAGTTCAAAATTCAGCTGCCAGATTAGTTCTAAAGGCAAAAAAACATGACCATGTTACTCCGCTACTTTACTCACTTCATTGGCTACCCATACAAGCCAGAATTGATTACAAACTGGCCGTTCTGTGTCACAACTTCTTTTCTGACTCATGCCCTTCATATCTTACTGAACTTTTGTCAGTCTACTCACCAAGTCGTCAGCTACGCTCCTCTGCAGATACACGCATTCTCTGTGTTCCTAAGACAAGAACTAAAACATTTGGCGAAAGGTCATTCTCCTTTTGTGCAGCCAAACAATGGAATTCTCTTCCATTACATATCCGTAGCATTTCAAATGCTAAGTCATTCAAGACTGCACTTAAGACATATCTTTTTAAAATTTATTTTCAAAATTAATAAAACAACATTTCTTTAAATGATTAACGTAGCTGATGTATTGAGTATAGCGTATTGTCATTTATGTAGTTAATATGATATGAATGTTTCTTTTTATTGTTATATGTATTTTTATTTCCATGTAAAGCGCTGTGAGCCTGGCTCCATGCTGGGATACAGCGCTATATAAATTACCATTTTATTATTATTATTATTATTAATTTGTAGATAGCAATTGTTTTGTTTACTTTCAGAATTATTGATTTGAAATTATTTTTAATGTAATCTAGAATAATTTGGCTAGAATAAAAATTGTTGAAAATTGTGTTTAAAAACCCATTCTAGCTTTTATTACATGTTTACATAAAAGAAAGTCGTGCTAAAAACGCTTATAATGCTCACTGAAGAGAAACACATTTTATTATTAGTTTTCTTTAATTTTCAATTCTTTCAAAATACTGTTAAGGTAGACTGTCCAGAGGTTTTTCGAAAAAATCCGGGACATTTTTGTTCAGTTCCGGGACAAATTAAAAATAAGTAAAAAACCTAAAAAATTTCTTTAAATAGCTCATTTAAATCATAAAGCAATCATAAAATAGCCATTCATTTTTTAAAAAAAAGTTTTATTGTTTTTAAAAACTCTTTAAATTCAATATATTTTTAATAGGTAACCCTTTCGAATATTACTGTAAATTTTTCATTATATTTTTTGCTTGAGTCGATTTTTTCAAGAAATTTGTCATTCTTCTTGATGGCATCATAGAAAATGCTGCAATTCATGTTTGAATTGTATTGAATTGATAAGAGGGCATCAACTGTGGAGACCTCCAGCTGGCTTCTTTGGTCAGTCCAAATCTGATTCATGTAAGAAAACAAGCGCTCAGCTTCAGTGGAGGTTCCTGCTAATGCGAAAGCAAATTGCACTAGTTTTTCCAAATTTACCAGTTGTCCTGTGTTGGTGCGAAAGTGAATAAATAAATTTGCCCAAATCTTAATAGGTGAAAGCTTTTCTTGTAACCATTTCTGCAAATTGTCAGTTATAAAATCTTTGATAAGATTAAATTTGTCGAACAAAAGATCTCGATTAATTATTGTCTTAATTTCCTCTCCATATCGCTGTGCAACGAAGTCTAATGATTCTTCAACTTTAATCCAGTCTGGACATTTTTGCAAAATCATCCAAGCAAACACTTCTGAACCATCGACAGTTTTTTCCCATAAATCAAAGTATTCAATGACGACACTGTAAAATTCTTTGACTTTTTCTTTGATCTTATTTTGTGTGTTTTTGTCAAATTTAGAAAATTCTTGTTGCGATGCAGAGGGAAGAAAGGAGCAGTTCATTTTATTTTTTAATATAATCTTTAAAGTTGATATCTCATCGTATGCTTCAAATGATGTTGTTGAGGAGCTTTCAATAAGTCTGATCGAATCACTTATGTTTTTGAGCTGGTTGACAATAAAAAGCAGCCAAAAACTTGCTTTGCTTGTTGTCAAAAAATGAAGAAATTATTGGAGCACATTTTTTTAAGCTGAGAAAATAAATTTGAAGAGGCTCGTACAGTTCAACAATTCTTTGAATAGCTGGTTCAAGTGTCAAAAATCGGGTGCCAAAGTGGCTCTTCAAAGATCGATAGCCAGTGTCCATCAAATCACAAAAACTTTTAAATGACTCTGTGTGCACAGTATAAATACTAAAGTGTTTGTAAATCTTGACAGCGATTGCCTCAGTATCTACTTCCAGAATTTCACAGCCTGCTCCAGATCCATTGTGAACCACATGTGCAACACAACCAGTGCCCATGATTTTTCGCTTCAATTCTTTTTGTAGTTTACGCCATACATTGTTATCGCCTTTTCTGTTAGCTCCACCAAAGTTTAGATTTGTATTGTCGGCCGAAAATGCTACAATTTTGTTTCTCAAATTCTCTGCATTCACTATCTTGATAAGTTCATTGAAAATCGTGTCCGATTGCTCATTTGGAATTGATAGCGTGCCCAACTTCTTATTGATTACTCCTCGTTCAGGATCAAAATATCTTACCACAATGGGGAGCATTTTAAGATTTCCATGATTTGAAGTGTCAGTCATGAGAGATGCAAAGTACATTTTAGATAAATCATCCTTAATTGGTTCATTCACAAATGGTGCAATGACATTCGTAATGATCGCCTCAGTTTTAGTACGAGCAAGTGTGAATTTTGGATCAAATAATCCTCTTATCAATCCTGAGGTACAATCATTCTATCGAAAAGAAAAGTTGTGACGAGCTGTATGATAAGCGAATACAGCTTCTTTGTCTGCAGTAACTGTCTCTTCTGGTGTTGTATTGATTTTCTTAAAAAAAAGTCTTTTAAATTCCTGCTCGAAGAAGCACTGGAAACGCCAGTCTGATGTCGTTTTGATTGGATGTGTGAAGTGATGTCTGAACGACCACCTGAAGCAATCGAAAAACTTGTAGAGCAAATAGAGCAAAAGGCTTTGCAATCGTCCTCGTTGACTTTATGGATGAACTCAAATGCCATGCTATAATTATTGCTCCAAGTTGTCTTTCGTTTTTTTTTTGTCGCCATTTTTTAAACTGAAATGATAAAAAACATTATTATACATATTTCTAATCTTAATTGGCAGATGATTTTATGACAATTCCTTCTTAAGTTCAGCTTGTAAGTTTAATTATCCTCTAAACACTTAGAAATAGCAAAATTTATAATTTTTCTTGCTTCCAAAAATTTGAATCGACGTGCTTGACAAAAGTTTTAAAAAAAAACATGAATGACATTTAAATTTTAACGATCAATTTTGACTTTATTCATAAAAAATACTTAATTTTCATACAAAAACTTTTTAATTTCTAAATTCCGGGACAAATTGCGTCCCTGACAGGATTCCGAGACAGAGGTGAAATTTAGGGACTGTCCCGCAAATTACCAGCAGATGGACAGTCTATGTTAAGGTAACTTGTTTAAAATAAATTAGCGTCTCATTTAATGGGTAAAACATCCACAAACTAGGGCTGTTATCGATTAATTTAAATTTAATCGTTAACTTTTGAAAAATTACCGAATAATTAATCGATAATTTTTATAAGCTAAAAATAAGATGTATGACGTCATTAAACTAAAAAAATTCAAGGGCAGTAACAAAAACAGGCAATTAATATTTTTAAATTAAAAATTTAAGAGCTTTTTTACACTTAGAACTTTTTTTTAAATAGAGAAGTTTGAACGTAAAAAAGCAAATTATTATTAATTATTAATATTTAATCATTTATTAATAAATCGGAAAAATTATTTAAATCAACCTCTTCAATTTAATCGCTATTTTATCAATTAAAATAATTTTAATCGATAATTTTTTTTACCGATTAATCGAGAAATTAATCGATAATTTCCGCAGTCCTACCACAAACTTATCTGAAGAGTTCACAGCTCCCTCCACAACAAATCTCTAGAAAATATAGTTTTAACTTGAAAGCAAAATTTTTGTTGTTGTTATGATTGACTTCTGACTTTCTCTCATAACCTCATGAAACCTATCCACTTCCACTCTAGTCCACACAGCCAAGACAAATTCATTCATACTTCAAAACATTATGGAAATTTTATTTCTTTACAAACTCAACGAAAATACTAGTGCTGCTAATGATTAATTTAAATTTAATTATTAACTTTTGAAAAATGAACGATTAATAGTTCATTTTGATTAAAGCCATAAATTAAAATTTATGATTTCATAAGTACCGCTTACAAAACGTTCTTGTTGAAAATCTAAATAACACTGGAATGTCTCTATATGTCATCTTTTAACCAACTACGCAAAAAGACAAGTGTGTTGACATTATTAGGTTCAAGTGATGAGTGGGCCAAATTGACAATTTAACCAGCAGAGGTGAACAATTATTCACAAGGAACTGAGGTAAGTGGTATGCACAAAACAGTCTTGGCAAGGAATGACATTATGATGAGATATCGGTGGTTTATTAAATTTCTACCATAAAAGAGGGTTAATGGATTCCAGAACTTTCATCTACATTTTGTAACGCAGTAATTCATCAGAAGAGCTGTCGTCAATTTTTGTCTTTGAGTCAGACTCCATTACTGCAATTATCTGAATACTCTTTTCATTTGGTTTGATAAATAGGCAAAGTGTTGTTGGGAATTAAAGTAACATTGTTTCAATTCTATACAATTTATTTCAACTACAAAATAAGCTGGCATCGTAATAAATAGTAATAGATAAATTAAGTTTTTAAAATGACATCAATTGAAAGACGTAAGTGTTATTGCTAGTGATTTATGAATCATTTCAAACATTAACCAAATAAAAACTTGATAATTAAAGATGAAAGACTTCTGATGCTAGAAAAAATTGATTTACACTTGTATAATTAAATGCCACAAACAAAACATTGACAACTTTATACTTGTATAAATACATGCCACAAACAAAACATTGACAACTTTATACTTGTATAAATACATGCCACAAACAAAACATTGACAACTTTACATTGACAACTTTATACTTGTATAAATACATGCCACAAACAAAACATTGACAACTTTATACTTGTATAAATACATGCCACAGACAAAACATTGACAACTTTATACTTGTATAAATACATGCCACAAACAAAACATTGACAACTTTATACTTGTATAAATACATGCCACAGACAAAACATTGACAACTTTATTCTTGTATAAATACATGCCACAAACAAAACATTGACAACATTATACTTGTATAAATACATGCCACAGACAAAACATTGACAACTTTATACTTGTATAAATACATGCCACAGACAAAACATTGACAACTTTATACTTGTATAAATACATGCCACAAGCAAAACATTGACAACTTTATACTTGTATAAATACATGCCGGCATCCTTCCGTCTCGCGAGACGATGGTGCATCACCGTTGGGTTGGGTTGCATTTCCTCGAGTGACTGTGCAGTCCTATCCTTGAGTGACAGTCTTTGCCACAGTTTTTACACACGAGTTCTGTGCTTCCAAATGTTTTGGCCTTTCTCCTAGCTCTTCTGTCTGCAGCCTCCTCCATTCTTCGCTCCTCGGCTACTATGACGCCCTCTTTGACAACTGTGCGCCACGTAGATCGGTCTTCTGCCTTACATGCCACAGACAAGACATAAGAACAAATGATCACACTCAATATCCTATATTTTTATTAAATAAGAGAGCAGCCAAGGTTTGACTTAATCATGTCAAGTTTGGCATTCAAGTATTCAAGGTCAAGGTTAGACTTAATCATGTCAAGTTTGGCATTCAAGTCATCAAGGTCAAGGTTAGACTTAATCATGTCAAGTTTGGCATTCAAGTCATCAAGGTCAAGGTTAGACTTAATCATGTCAAGTTTGGCATTCAAGTCAACAATCACTTCTATTTTTTTAAAATTTATTTTGAGCACAAAATTTTTTAATGACTTAAAGAGTAACCCAACAATGTGTTGTTTCTTTATCTTCAAATTGTAAGCACTACACATCATTACAAATACAGTCGAACCCACTTACCTCGAGCTCGGTTACCTTATTATGTCGACGTTTTTTATTGGAACCGCCAAATTCTCTCTTTGTCTTAGCATTTTCTCGTCGTTTAATTCGATTTTTTTAAGTCGCCGAAACCTCATAACACGAGCACAAAAAAGGGCCAAATTTGCCACTTAACATTGGTTATCTCGATCCCCATGACCAATCGCCAGCTTTTGAAAATGTTAGCTATGATTTTTTTATAACCAAGGGAAGGGACTAGGGACCAAGTTTCTGCCTCACCAGGGTCTGCTGGTGACGTCACAGCCCACTTGCGTTTTGCTCTCAGCGCTGTGTTGCTTCTGGTACTATGGCTATGGCAATTGCCGGCTTTTGAAATTCTTAGTTATTTGTTTTTAAGCAGACGATTAAAGGCAAAAAACAACAAAGCATTATAGACTTTTTAAAGAAACCAAAGTAACTGCATATATACGATACGTTTCAGAGATGTGTTAGAGAATAATAAAAGTTTTTATCGATAATCGACGTTGGTTTTTATTTTAAATTTGTAAATTTCTGCTGTCAGTTGGTGCACATATACCTTTTGTTGTTAACAAACATGTATGTACAATAGCATGCCGATAGCTTCATCAAACAAATAACGGTAATGCTGTTGTGTTAAAAAAACTCCAAAAACATGTGCATGAACATTATCATTTATTAACGCTAGTGATGGGACGATACCAAAATCATAGGCTGCTTACTGTAAACAAGGCTCCCCAGATTTTAAAATATATAATATAACAGACTACAGACAGTTTACCCACCCCCACTCTCAATCTCCCACACCATTGTTGTTGGTTAGTCCTATTAGCATCAAGTTACCGAAGGAATTGTAAGCTGAGGGGATCGTATGGAATAATAAAATGTACCGTGTGCAGACTTGTTGTCATTGGCAACCATTCATCCTTCAACCTCATTTTGACGACATGTATTACATGTACTGTACTACTGCTTTGTTCTCATTGTTTCATTCATAAGAAGTGGCCGTGTGCAAAAGCCAATTAACTATTGGTTAGAATTAATTAAAATATGTCAAAGTTGAAGGTTCAAAAGTTCAAAAGGAGTACCTAATTTATTTGTGTACGTTTATATAGAGAAGAGTTCGCTTTGTCATGAGTCATATATAGGTCAAGATAGACCATTCTGAGTCCATTGTAATATGTAAGCTGAGGGGACGGACCCAAAGAAGATGATTAGGAAGAGAATGGTTCGGGGACAATGAGGGGATGTGTAGGTTACTTATTTGTGTAGCTTGTAAGGAAAATCAAGCAAGTGGCTTCGAAGGCACAGTATCGCTCAATCTGGGAATCACNCGAACGGTCTTAACAACCTTAAGAAAGAGTGAAGAAATAGGGTCCCGATATTCCGATACGATTCTGATTAATCGTCCCATCACTAATTAACGCACAACACGTACATAAAGAAATTTCAAGCGCATGTTAATATTTTGCCACCATATTGGTTTTTGCTTTAACTCGATCATCGGTTATGTAGATGCCATTTTTCATACCCCAACGCCGTCGACTTAAGCGGTTTCGACTGTATTATTATTTATTTAGAAAAATCCAATGCAAATGTAGCTTCAAGTTTAAGATATTTTTTTTGTTTCTCTTCACATCATCCAACATTAATCATTGAAATGCCAAGTGTCAAGAAATATTCTTGATATAACAACTAGTCTAAAGTTCCATTCAACTCAACAGTCAAGGTATGTTGCATAGTTTATCCAAATTAATTTGTTGTCAAGTAGAACTTGCAAGTTTCTCTAGATAAGCGTCCAAATAGCCAAGGACAGGCCAGTAATCTGATGCCATCTCCACCACTGTGTCTGTTGTACGAGCCGTAACCATAAACAGAAGGTGAAATCGAGGCGGCATAAAGAAAATGTAGTGATCCTCCTCCCCACCAGATTCTGGGCCTGTAGATGGGAAACAAAGTGTTAGAGAATTGAGACTTTATACCACCAGATACCTGGCCCAATAGGTGGGAAACAAAGTGTAAGAGAACTGAGACTTTTTACCTCCAGATACTTGGTCCAATAGATAAACAAAGTGTTAGATAATTGAGACTTTATACCACCAGATACTTGGCCCAATAGATAAACAAAGTGTTAGAGAATTGAGACTTTATACCACCAGATACCTGGCCGAATAGGTGGGAAACAAAGTGTTAGAGAATTGATACTTTATACCACCAGATACTTGGCCCAATAGATAAACAAAGTGTTAGATAATTGAGACTTTATACCACCAGATACTTGACCCAATAGATAGGAAATAAGTGTCAGAGAATTGAGACTTTATACCTCCAGATACTTGGCCCAATAGGTGGGAAACAAAGTGTTAGAGAATTGAGACTTTATACCAACAGATACTTGGCCCAATAGATAGGAAATAAGTGTCAGAGAATTGAGACTTTATACCTCCAGATACTTGGCCCAATAGGTGGGAAACAAAGTGTTAGAGAATTGAGACTTTATACCTCCAGATACTTGGCCCAATAGATAGGAAATAAGTGTCAGAGAATTGAGACTTTATACCTCCAGATACTTGGCCCAATAGATAAACAAAGTGTTAGATAATTGAGACTATATACCTCCAGATACTTGGCCCAATAGATAAACAAAGTGTTAGAGAATTGAGACTATATACCTCCAGATACTTGGCCCAATAGATAAACAAAGTGTCAGATAATTGAGACTATATACCTCCAGATACTTGACTCAATAGATAAACAAAGTGTTAGATAATTGAGACTATATACCTCCAGATACTTGGCCCAATAGATAAACAAAGTGTTAGATAATTGAGACTATTTACCTCCAGATACTTGGCCCAATAGATAAACAAAGTGTTAGATAATTGAGACTTTATGCCATTATCTCACAACTTAAATATTACAGCACATTTAATTTCAAGCCAAGAAAAAAAAGGAAAATTATCCACAAACTGTCACCTTAAAGAGATTAACAATAAGATACTGAAGGTGGTGATATTTGAACCCATGTAAACAAACAACTGGAGACAACCCACAAAAAAGTTTGGCAACTAGGGACGCAATGTGAGAATTTCCCATCACACATCAGCACTAAAAGTAAAAGTCTTGATAAGAATCCCAGAGTGATAACCTGTCTCCTCAAGATGTATCACCATACAAATTTTGTACACCCTTGAAATATATATTTCCTTTAATTTACTGCTCTTTTTACTTATATGTTAATATATTACACATCAAACTGGCTTGGGTTATTTATAGATCACTCCTGATTTGAGTCAGAGATAAACGTTATTATTTATGATTATCTTTTCTTACCACTGAAGACCAGAGCTTTACTCCAAGCGGTCATCAGATGGTGACGAGAACATTTGAGTATTTTCACAGACTCAACTCCCTGGCTGAAATAAAGGTTGTTAAATATATTCATCAATTGAGAGACATAGTTTACTATTTGTAAGACAAGACAACTCATATCTTCTACATGACCCAATATGTACACAATCTTATGCTCATATTTCTAGTAGAAATAATGTAGCTTCTAACAAGCTTATGATTATCAAAGGTAAAAGCAAAATGAAATGTTTTAACGGAGCATTTATAGCATAATTAAAGACATTGATTATAAAATCAGTTGAATGACACTTACTTATTATAATTAAAGACATGGGTAATAAATTCAGTTGAATCACACTTACTTATTATAATTAAAGACATGGGTTATAAACTCAGTTGAATCACACTTACTTATTACAATTAAAGACATTGATTATAAAATCAGTTGAATCACACTTACTTATTATAAATAAAGACATTGATTTTAATCTCAATTGACTCACACTTACTTATTATAATTAAAGACATTGATTAGAAACTCAGTTGAATCACACTTACTTATTATCATAGGATTTATTAGAAAAGTTGTCCCAAAGTTTTAGGACAAAATTCTGCTGGTCTTGAATCTTGAACTTGTCCCATGGAAATGGCAGGATGAAGTCTTCAAGGTCAAGTTTGATGGGGCTGAGCTCACATTCATACGTTGTTTTATCATAACCAAACACAGCTCTATCATATAGTAAACAATAAACACATAAGTTGTTTTATCATAACCAAACACAGCTCTATCATATAGTAAACAATAAACACATACGTTGTTTTATTAGAACAAAACACAGCTCTATCATATAGTAAACAATAAACACATAAGTTGTTTTATCATAACCAAACACAGCTCTAACATATAGTAAACAATAAACACATACGTTGTTTTATTAGAACAAAACACAGCTCTGATAACCATACAATTATAAAAAAAGGACAAGGGTACTTTTAACAAATTTATAATTAAAGTTTTCTTGAAAAGATTAAAACAATAATCATAATACGAATCCTCGGGTTACGCCGACCCAACTTATGAACGCACCCCCATAAAAATATAATAAAATGATAGTACGCGTCATTCAGTCTTTTTTAATGGATTTTTCAAAAGTCAAAAGAATTGTTTTTCATGTGGTAAGGAATTGTTTTCTCTTTCTTTAAATACTTTTTATGTCATTAACTGTTATTTTTAAAAATGTTTTGTGTGCGCAGCGGAAGAATACGCTTTGTTGTGGCTGTTGGGCAAGGACTCAACTTAAGCCAATTTGATTGTTTACACTGTCTTTCTAGTGCGTGTTTTATCTTTTTTTATGTGATAAGGAATTGCTTTCTCTTTTTATAAATATTTCTTTATGTTATTAGCTGTTACATTGTTATTGCACTGTACAACGGGTTTTGATGATTCTTATTAATGGATCAACGAGGACCCCCCTGTATAGTTGGGGTAATTTTTAATTTTTATTATTTTTATTTTATCTTTATTTATAGTTGAGTTGTTTCCCCTTTGTATTTTTGGGTAAGATGTTCCATTATCATTAAAATGCTTTGATTCTAATGTCCCAACATTCTTGACTACACATGTACTGTTTACCTGGCACAAACAGAAACTGGTTCAGGTTCCTTAGGGATCAGTTTATATGAAACTTTATAAGCAGCTGCAAAAGGCATACACTTGATTAGAACTGGATATTACTTTCTTTACTTAAGTCATTACCATATTTTCACGCATATTCCCTGGGGGTTATACTAGATTTTACAAATCCTGCATCCCCCCCCTTCTGCGGGGAACATCTGTGAGCAGGGTATCTGAAATTTTTTTGTACTGACTAATGCATCAATGGCACTATTTCTTGCAAAACACAAATATAAAATAACTTAGAGAGGGGTATAAGCGTGGGTGGGTTATACCACAATTTTTTTACAGGATCTAAATATTCTGCGGGGTATATACATGGGCAGGTTATCTGTGTGTGCAGGGAATATGCATGAAAATATGGTACACAAAATATAAGTATTAAAATGTCTGTGAATGATGTTATTTTGACTAGAGTAAATTACCACCTCGCGAACGCTGTTTCCTACCCAACACTAATTCATAAAGCGTTCTCTGTATTTTTATTTTCTCGTCTAACACCAAAACGAACACCCTTAATTCAAATAGTTCTTTTTTTCAATATCATATCATCGTTTCGTTTGCATGGATGGGCTATCTTGAGAGTAAATGTGTGTCAACTTTTTGATCTTTGCGCCGTGCATGATGTCAACGTCCCTAGGAAGAACGAAGAACTTTTCCTGTTCAATTTGGCAAACACACGTGTTTGGTATTTACAAATAGGTCAGTAACCACACTGTTATACTTTACAATGCTTTTTAATAGTAATGTTCGTTTCAAAGTGGTGTTTGCGATGAAGTAAGTTTAACGTTGGATTTTACTTCTTACCGAACACTTTTATTCTGCAGAAAAATTTCTTTAATTATGGGTCTAGCTCTTAGCCTCTAGAGTTATTTGAAAATAGAAGTGTTTGTTTTGAAGGTATGGTCGCGTTGAAATACACTTGTTTTATTGTAGCATATTTCTTCATGTTGATCACTTTTTCATGTAGGAATATTAAGCTAAAGATCTAGGTCTAGTCTATATCTAGACTCCAAACAGCCACTGAAACACAGCCAATTGAATCTTACACAGAAACAATCACTGAGAATCTTACACACAGGCAATCATTGAGACACAACCGATTGCGAATGAAACACAAGTAGTCATAGAGACCCAGCCCATTTGAGAATAAAATTAAAATAAGTCTATCATTGACAAATCTTCCCAACCAGAATCATTTCCAGCATCATCACCACCAAAGTCCCATTTGTCTGCTGCACGACTTAAAGCACTCCATGAATATTCAAACTTTTTATATGATGAAATGGGTCGCAACCAATTTAATAAATTTTTTTGGTCAACTGACAATGACAAGTACTGCAGGAGACAACCTTAGCAAAGAGGGAGAAGAGAAATTTAACATGTTTCAAGCCTTAGCTGTGGGGCTAATAAAATGTGCAGCCTAGAAGTAGAAGAATCCAAAAACTGCACAGCCAAAGCTAACTTGACAGTAGATGACATTTTAAAACTTCCTGCTTTTGTTAGAAGGAATAAAAATAAGAAGAAAACAGCAAATACTCCAACCATGGTCATACTAGTTGTGGGTGCTTTCATTTTTACCCCATATCGAACGGTTTAGAAACTATGTCATGAAAGCCAAAAAATGGTGCTTTTTTTAAGCATTTGGCGTTCGCAAGGTGGAAAATTACTCTATGTGCTTTTAGAATGTCTTTATTTTTTAGATGTAGGTGCGGAGATTTATCACAACACATCAATGTTCCCTTTAAGCTGATGGCTCAGCGGATATCTCACTGCCATGTAGCAGTTTACAATTACCAACATCAAACTTTGGTAAGAATAATATACATTTGTTTTTGTGGGGTACAAAATTGTGAAAAAAATGAATGCTGTGCAATTTTGCACACTGTTTTTTATTTTCCAAAGGAACCAACAACCTTACAGGGAACATAGCTACAAAGTAGTAAAAAAAATCATTAAATCTATAATTGTAGCATAATGAATAAAAATATTGACTTATAACAACTGATTTAATAATAATTTAATCATTCAATTTTTTTTTGTGCAATTTAATTCACAGAGAATTTTATTTGTATGTTAGAGTTATAAAGAAAAAATGTATTACCTGATCTATTCATGTGAGGCAGGTAAACATCTGAAATAATGTTTTTATTATATTAACTTTAAAAATAATTTATTTGATCACATAAATAGTATATTAGAGAAGGATAATTACACAAAATTGCCAAAATATTATGTTACATGAGTCTTATGAAGTAAATAGGTTGTCATGTGAATGAATACAAGAAGAATACATGAATGTATTTCACCTTGGCTAAGACTTAGACTGGGGTCAACGTTCACCAGAAAAGAGACAGCTACAACGTGGTCCAAATCACTTTCTAGTACCTGGAGATATATATTAAATTAGTTTTAAAGCAATCATAAAATTCTGCTGGATTTTTGTTAGCGTCAGCATAGGGGTTGAAACATGTTTTTTATTATTATATTAATAATATCCATAAAGGCAATAATAATGAAAACATGTTGGTTTATTAGAATGAAATATTTGGGCCGCATTTAAGTATTTTTGTAATAAAATGGATGTCTCTTGAAATAGGATACAATGTTGACTTACTAGAGTTGCATTAAAGTTGCATTTAAGTGTTGATCTTAAATAGGTGAGTTGATCCCAATACTCATCTAGTCCATCTTCAAGGGAGACAAAATGTTATGAGCATTAAGTAAAAATCTACAAATGGAAAATAAATTGTAAAACATATAATTCAAATTTTTTTAAATAATAAAATTCAACACACTAATATATTATTTTAGCTGACCGATGTGAAATATTGTATTTCTAAAAAAGTATATCTGAGAGAATTATAAGAAAAATTAAACATTTTCCCCTCCCCACATATAATATGTAAAACGTAGCTTGCAATTTGTATTGAATTAATGTATACCTTTACTCACTTAGAATTAAAATTTCAAACAATTTCACAAATAGAACATCCACTGCATTGACATATTCTAAAATTAGTTCTCTTAGGCAGCCATAGTCTAAGATGTGTTTTTAAAAGAGGTGGAATTATTCTCCAGTTAGCGCCTTAACTAATTAAAGACAATTCAATATACATAAAATGTTTTCCTTATCATTTTTAACAAAAACAACTTATCTCATCTTATCTTAGATATATATTATAGACACCCTTTCTAATAAGAAAATTATTGCATCTTATGCTTGCTTTATTTCTAGTCTAGCATTTTCATCAGAGGTTTAAATGTTGATAGAGTTGGTTTTCCTGATTTGTTCAGGCAACCCATTTCATGCTTGATTTTCAGATGGTCTTAAACAGAAGCTGCCACTCAATACCTGTGACAGGCAGAGGAAAGGTGAAGTTCAACTTGTCCTGAGTCAATTCATATTCAACATCTATGGAATCTCTGTCAAAAAATATATAAAAATTACCAAATAAGTTATTCCTTCAAAGATCTTTGAATGCTATCACACCATAATAGTTTCAGAAAAAATAAATTACTTTAACAAAACTATTTAAACAATACAAATTACCACCTTAAACAAGTTATTTTACCTGGTCCAGGTGATTGTTGGTACATCTAAGACAACAATTTCAGCAGGTGCAGTCTGAATAACAGATCCTACCCACAAACAAATAGGAAACACAAACTTCATCAAATGTTCTTAGGTATAAAAATGTGTGTGTTATTATAAGGTTTAAAAGCTAAAACAAGTATTGCCATGGAATATATTTTAGAGCTATCATTTAACCTTTATTATGGTGCATATCTAATTCAGCTGTAGATTTGATGTAAATCTAGAAAGGATAATAAGAATTCTTAAAAATACCATCATGTATGTAGATGGTAATAATAATTTTGGTTGACAACTTTTGCTAGAGTTAGTTTAACGAGACCAGGTTTTTATAAATCAATTTTTTGAGATCTATACTATAAGCAAATTTGACCTCAATAAAATAGTATTCAAAGAATGATTTTCATACCAGAAAATATTAAACTTACCCGGGAAGAAATCAGCAATATTCTCCCCCAGACGTAGTCCTTCAAATAACGCAGCTCCAATTGTTTCTTTAGCCTGTTCAAAGTTTAGAAAATTAAAAATGAAAAAAAAATATTGTTTTAGCAATACGTGAAAGACTGAAATTAAAATTATTTAAACTTTCTGGCCCTTTTAAAACTATATTTTCATAGAAGATAATTCCCTTTTCAAAGTCTGCTCTTACTTGAAACTTCAAAAAAAAAAAAATTAAAATACTTGAGAAATGTGAAACTATTGAATTGAATGAACCCATAAATGACTTTATGAATCAAACTTAAATCTCAAAAATTATGTTGAATTGAGGTATTATTATTTTACATAAGGTAAGCAAGCAAAATTGTTTGATAGAAAAAATAAGTCTAACTGGAAATCTTTGGTGAAATATTTAATTGTTATAAATATAATATATAGTATAGCATATATAATACCTAATAAAAATTAGAATGATAATTAATTTTTCTTTTAAAATGCATAGATTTTTAAGTGTGAATATTCCAGGGCACATAGTTTAAAAAAAAAATTTTTTTTTTTAAAATAATAATAACACTTTAAACTGTCATTTGACTCAGCCACTAAAATAGGTAGATGAGCTTGAAATTTGAGAAGCAATGTGATTAGCAGGTAAATGAAGAGTCTACCAATCATAAGACTGGGACTAGGCCAATATATAGATTCATTTTTACCCATTGGTAGTGGGCTTAAATGATATGCTTAATCATCACAAAAAAGTTAAATTTCCAAATTTAAATATTTTTTTTTTAAATCTCAAAAGAGAATCAAAAATTTATTTTCTGGATTTCCTTTTTTGTACTAACCTTGGTATCACTATTCAATGTTAACAAGGCATAGTAAAATCTGGCATGGTCCCGGATGTCAGAGTCACCAAAAGTGTTCATCATAACAAAAAGTAGGTCACCCATTGCTGTGGAAGCAAATACATTTTTGTTAATAATTTCTGAATAATGTAAAAACAAAATTAGCTGAGGGAAATGAAATATACATTTAAAAAGGGTTGCTGATTTATTTTATATGATACACAATGAAGGTAATATGTATGTTCATTTCATTACAAAATTTTAAAAAATAATTTATGACCTAAAATATTGTACTCTTGATTTTTTTTGTGTGCCTTGGTCCTAATGAGTTTACAAATTACAAAAGAGATCATTGTGAGGATGACTTACTTGAAGATATCAATGTGAAAATGACGTACGTGAATACAAAATGTCTGTGTGGTGGTGCAGCATCATTGTCCTGCAGATACTCAACACCAGACAGCCCAAGGCCCAGTCGTCTGAGGCATTAACCTTGGCCTCCTCCACCAGATCTAACAACCTCCACAATGGCTTCTTGAAATGAAAATAGTTGACTTGTCAGCAAATGAATTACAAGACTATTTTTTCAGGGAATTTAGACAGATTTTGTTGTTTCTAGTTTTACATTAAGGTTGTTAAGACCACTCGTTTTTGATGACCGGTTAACCGTTAAAATTAAAAAAAAAACTGGTTAACCGACAGTCCCTATGTGCCTCATGTTTTGAGAACTAACAAAAGAATGTTTTAGCCTCATGTCGTCTGATGGTGGCATCAAAGCCCACTTCTTGAGCTTGCGTTCAGCTCTTTTCCCCGATGGCCTCAATTCAGTGAATTTTTTTCTTTTTAAAAAAGGAAAAAATTCCAAAGAATTAAATAAACAGTGATGGTTCATAGTAAATTTTTTTTTTTTTGAGGACTTGTTATTAACCACTCTTAATAAGAGGACTGTTTAAACCGTTCTTTTAAGTTATAGAGGTATTTTTCCTTAATTCAGTTGGGTTTTTGTTTAACCTTTTACACTTTAGTGTAGGGGTGGCCAGTAATCTGGTTGTCATAGGCTTAACTGACAGCCATGACAGACATTAAATCAGACCATACTTTCATAAATTTAAATATATGTGTATAAAATGATTCTCCTTTAAAATATTGAATTGTATTTCTCTTGCATGCAGTGTGCACAGGAATCGTTCATATTATTTATTAACAACCCAAACAGTGTTTGAGAGAAATTGAACAAACCTCCTATTAAAAACAATATCCTTAACTAGAACATGTTATTATTTTCCAAGAACTGAATGTCAAACCAATACAAAATTAACAATAACTCAAAAGTCTTTAGCTGAGAGATCTTAGTTTATGGGTGCATTATATTTCATCATGTATTTATTATTCTAAGAGACAGAAGAAGGGTATGCTTGTCAGCATTAGACTTGAATATTTCTAAGGTTTTGTCACAGTCACAGCCCAGTAATGTTTTATGTTTACTGACCTGTTGTTTCATGGCAGGATCTTGAGCTGACAGTACCCACACCTGAAGGTAATTCTGATAGTTTCCTAACAATGTCTTGATGGGCAGGGAGAGAACTGTGGCATGCAGGAGACTCAGAATTTCCTTGTGGAGCTCACTGAAAATGTATTTCTTATTGTTTAATATTTTCCCAGATATAACAAAAATTGTTGTCTGACTAATTGTGTCTTTGGCAAGAAGAGGGGAATGTAGAGGGGAATTTACGGGAGAATGGTGAAGATAATGTAGAGGGGAATTTAGGGGAGAATGGTGAAGATAATGTAGAGGGGAATTTAGGGGAAGATAATGTAGAGGGGAATTTAGGGGAGAATGGTGAAGATAATGTAGAGGGGAATTTAGGGGAGAATGGTGAAGATAATGTAGAGGAGAATTTAGGGGAGAATGGTGAAGATAATGTAGAGGGGAATTTGGGGGAGAATGGTGAAGATAATGTAGAGGGGAATTTAGGGGAGAATGGTGAAGATAATGTAGAGGGGAATTTAGGGGAGAATGGTGAAGATAATGTAGAGGGGAATTT
>MUZC01000623.1:2397-31024 GCA_002072015.1 Radix auricularia | reverse complement strand
GGGGAGAATGGTGAAGATAATGTAGAGGGGAATTTGGGGGAGAATGGTGAAGATAATGTAGAGGGGAATTTGGGGGAGAATGGTGAAGATAATGTAGAGGGGAATTTAGGGGAGAATGGTAAAGATAATGTAGAGGGGAATGTAGAGGGGAATTTAGGGGAGAATGGTGAAGATAATGTAGAGGGGAATTTAGGGGAGAATGGTGAAGATAATGTAGATGGGAATTTAGGGGAGAATGGTGAAGTTAATGTTGAGGGGAATTTAGGGGAGAATGGTGAAGATAATGTAGAGGGGAATGTAGAGGGGAATTTAGGGGAGAATGGTGAAGATAATGTAGAGGGGAATTTAGGGGAGAATGGTGAAGATAATGTAGAGGGGAATGTAGATACTTAACTCGATTACATAATCTTTTATGCTTAATTTAGTAAAATTAAACCATCTAGTGTTAGAATATGACAGATGAATCGTTATACAGAAGTGATAGTATTATTTTTGTTGATTGTTGTTAGCAATAAAACTCACGTATGAGGCTGGTGTATTTTAACTGCTCGTAAGAAATCCACAATCATTGGGATTCGATGAGGAAAGTTTTGAAAAAGCTTCTTTGTGATTCTAAAATGGAATGTTGTAAACAACTGTTTTTTTTTAAAATAAAGTAGCCATATCATTCATAAATAAAAAAATTGCATGAAATAAAGTACAGGTAACATAGGTTTTAAAAAAACAAGATATGCTAAATTTGAAGAAGTCGACTGATCTATGTAGTTAAATACTTGGCTAAAGCGAAGTATGTCGACCGTGACGTCACGACACTTCGGTTGCTGGAAAAGAAAGTTCTATAAATTCTAAAAGGATTATAAAAAATGGATGGTTTTAGGGTTTGGGTTAGGTATAGCTTTAGAATTTTCGGAAAATTAAAGATTTTAGGGTTTGGGTTTGTCACAAGCGTCCTAATACTTATATCATGACCGCTTGCTCCAAGATTCATACAATTACCGTTACACAAGAATAAAGACACTGCTTGAAATAAACAACAACTTTAATGGCGTTTCCTCCTTTCCACAACAACCAACACACAAAACTCTCTAAACTTCTACACATATACTAATGATGTCAACAACACAATCACTTTGCACGCTTTCGCACCACTTACCAATAACTTTAAATACCACCAAAAGCAAACATCAAACACACCACCGTGCGCAACTCACAACAACAAGTTACCAGGGCAAATTGGTCATCCATGACAGGGTTAGGTATAGCTATAGAATTTTTATTTTAATGCCTTTTAAAGGACGTGCTATAACAACAAAGAAGGCTGCCATGACCGTGACGTCACGGTCGACATACTTCGCTTTTACCAAACACTTTGACTCTTAAAGTCGCAAAGCGTCGTAATGCGTCTCTTCCCGCTATCCGTAAATGCGTCAAAATGCGTCCCTAGATACCACTCTCGTTAGAAATGAGATCTCGGAAAGTAAAAACTCTTCAATGCTTGAAAAATTATGTATTCGACGTCCGCAATGGTGGCCGTTGCCCGCGCTAGTGTTATCGCTCGATTCGTGATGTTTTTTGGTAGTTTTAACTTTTTTTTTTCGAAGATACGTTTTTGCTATACTTTATTACTAAAATAATAGTACTAAACTACAGGTAAATATTGTTTTAAACTCATTACGGTCTTTTGGATGCATAAAATAACCATTCTTAGCCTAAAAAATGAAGTTAGTATGACAATAATATTATAAATGGATTTTACGCAAATTTATTTATTTCATAACAGGTTGATCGTAATACAGGAAATCGTTACGGGACTGAGGCGGAAGTTTATTGCAAACCCTTCTGCGACTTTAAGAGTTAAAATTTTTCTTTAAAACTATTCTTGTTAAGTAAGAAAAGCTTACTCTGCAATCCATACAGTATCAATATTTTAATAGGATGATGAATGTTTAATTATTTTCATGATTCAAAGACATACATATTTACAACTGTGGACAATGTTTGAAGTTAGTCAAATAATAGTTAAATGTGATCATCTAAAACAAACATTTTCACCTCAAAATATGATTATGGACTGTCTCTGAATTTCTCCCACAAACATGTAAGTACAGAATATGGAAGAGGGCACTTGAGACACGAGCACCTCCTGTTGTCTCGGCCAGCTGAGTGAGGTAGTGAAAGTCACGCGACAGATCTGAGGTCAGAGGTCAAGAAAATAAATTAAAACATAAATAGAAGAGTGTCACTTTTGTTTATATTGATTGGGACCAACTGGATTACACAGCCCATTATAAGTTAATTAATACTCTTACAGGGATGTAGCATTAAATAAACTCAAAGCACTGAACACATATACATCAATGAAATAGTTTCCAGTTTAAATTACTGTGAATTTTACCAAGCCACATATGGCACTTGAAATTTTGTGGCCCAAACTCCTATCAAAAATAACTTTACCATTCAAAGGCAGACCTGCCCCTGACCCAAAACCATTCATTAGCTCCTACTTATATGTTATTCATACTTTGAGCTTAAATAAAAATGGTGTGAAATATGGTCATGTTAGAAAAATAAAAAGTGCTAAGGGCAGCTATGGCGAACCTTAGGCATGCATACCAAGGTCAGCACCCATAGTGTCATCAGATGTCAAGCAACTCAAGTATATAAATAATAATCACAATGAAATGAAACTGCCATTTAATTAAGTGTTTGGCTGTTCTTGGACATTTCAATCACTTACTTTTCGCATTATGCCACTGGAAAATGGTCTAAGTTTAGATATAAGATCTTCATAAATCGCTATAGAAATGATATACGTATTTATTGACCCAATCATATTACTTTTTATATGCCAAATCATACGCCAAAGGTTGAGCCAGCTAATGTTTACTAAACAAATCAAAATTTATTGCCCGAAAGAAAACAACCATGTGATGGGGGCTTTTTTGCAACATGACATTGGACCAAAAAATTAGTTTCAGGCTAGGAACACCATCTGCTTTCATACAGTTGTTAGGAACACCATCTGCTTTCATACAGTTGTTTGTTAGGAACACCATCTGCTTTCATACAGTTATTTGTTAAAGAAGCTAATCATCTGCTTTCATACAGTTATTTGTTAAAGAAGCTAATCATCTGCTTTGATACAGTTATTTGTTAAAGAAGCTAATCATCTGCTTTCATACAGTTGTTTGTTAGGAACACCATCTGCTTTCATACAGTTGTTAGGAACACCATCTGATTTCATACAGTTGTTTGTTAGGAACACCATCTGATTTCATACAGTTATTAGTTAGGAACACCATCTGCTTTCATACAGTTGTTAGGAACACCATCTGCTTTCATACAGTTGTTAGGAACACCATCTGCTTTCATACAGTTGTTTGTTAGGAACACCATCTGCTTTCATACAGTTATTTGTTAAAGAAGCTAATCATCTGCTTTCATACAGTTGTTTGTTAGGAACACCATCTGCTTTCATACAGTTGTTAGGAACACCATCTGCTTTCATACTGTTGTTAGGAACACCATCTGCTTTCATACAATTGTTTGTTAGGAACACCATCTGCTTTCATACAGTTATTTGTTAAAGAAGCTAATCATCTGCTTTCATACAGTTGTTTGTTAGGAACACCATCTGCTTTCATACAGTTGTTAGGAACACCATCTGCTTTCATACAGTTGTTAGGAACACCATCTGCTTTCATACAGTTGTAAGAAACACCATCTGCTTTCATACAGTTGTAAGAAACACCATCTGATTTCATACAGTTGTAAGAAACACCATCTGATTTCATACAGTTGTTTGTTAGGAACACCATCTGCTTTCATACAGTTGTTTGTTAGGAACACCATCTGCTTTCATACAGTTGTTTGTTAGGAACACCATCTGCTTTCAAACAGTTATTTGTTCAAGAAGCTAACCATCTGCTTTCATACAGTTATTTGTAAAGAAGCTAACCATTGTCTCATTCACCAAGACTGCACAATTGATGTTTATGAAATTCTCAGCCAAATAAGTTTTAATCGATAAAAACAATTGAGGTGCTATATTTACTTTCTTTGGATCATCTTATGAGTGTGAATTGTTTCAGCTTTGAATTATATCAAATGTGACACAAGGAACAGACCTGAGTGATTCATGTGTTGCTCTCAAATTAACAAATTATTTCAAGTATGAGCTAAGGTTTGTATGTATACAACAGTAAAAAATCATGTTAAGCCTGGTCCCTTTTGGAACTCAGGACGTGTTAGCGAATTTTCGTATTATGTATCAGTACTTATGTTAGATATCAGCATTATGTAGTTATCAGTAATTGTGTTTAGATTTTAGACATATTTTTATGAATTTTCTTGTGTAATGAATATACCTGACATTTTTTAAATTTAAAAGTCATTTCTTTACATTTTAAAAAATTTTATTTTCTCTTTAATCTAACTACAAGTCACCACAAATGATGACGTAAAACTCTCTAAACTTTTACACATATTCTAATGACGTCAACAACAAAAAAAACAAAAAAAACACTAATTCTTTTGCACGCCTTCGCACCACTCTTGAATGCTTGATAAATGATGTATTCGACTTCCGGCAATGGCGGCCGTTCCCTGCGCCAGTGTTACCTCTCGATTCGCAAAGTTTTTTGGTAGTTTTAACGGGGTTTTTTAACGGATCGAGTAACTGAGTGTTGATGCACAAATGGCAGGTCAGGACATACAAAAAACATATATACATCATGGGTCTAGGACTTATGGATGCTGTGATCAAAGGTGATGACAGACGGACGGACAAAACGGGTGCAATAGCGCATTCGACTTCTCGAAAATGCGCTAAAAATCACATTAATTACGCAAAACCAATCTATTTACTGTAGTAAAAAGTTATTTGTATCACTGAAAACTCTTTTCTTGTTTTTAAGATTTAAGTCTAAAAGCAAAAATCTCATTTATTTTTACTTTAATTAGTTTGTTGGCACTTTATTACAAATAAGTGGGTTTTGGCTGAATGTTGGGCGCCTTATGCCACAACTGACTTATGACATTAGTAGCACCTTATGCCACCACTGACTTATGACATTAGTATCACCTTATGCCACCAATGATTTATGACATTAGTAGCACCTTATGCCACCACTGACTTATGACATTAGTAGCACCTTATGCCACCACTGACTTATGACATTAGTAGCACCTTATGCCACAACTGACTTATGACATTAGTAGCACCTTATGCCACCACTGACTTATGACATTAGTAGCACCTTATGCCACCACTGACTTATGACATTAGTAGCACCTTATGTCACCACTGACTTATGACATAGTAGCACCTTATGCCACAACTGACTTATGACATTAGTAGCACCTTATGCCACCACTGACTTATGACATTAGTAGCACTTTATGACACAACTGACTTATGACATTAGTAGCACCTTATGCCACCACTGATTTATGACATTAGTAGCACCTTATGTCACAACTGACTTATGACATTAGTAGCACCTTATGCCACTACTGATTTATTACATTATGTCACAACTGACAAATCTCTTTTTCTCTGGAATTATTTTCCACATTTTGACGGAATTATCTATTTTGGAAATTTGTTGCGGGCTACCATGACATCTTAAAATGTTAATAACTTTTTTATTTTTTAACAGATAATGATATATTTGGTATTGAATTAGAGGGAAATGAATGATGTTTTTAGGAAACACAGACTCCTGACCTATTTCCATAAAATAATATGATTTGGCTGTAATGAAAATAAAATTTTATTTAAAATTTTTTTTTTTTTTTAAATCTCATTGAAAGTCACTTAAATTTAGATTTTTATCTAGAATGTAATAAAGTAGTGTTTTTTAGAAACTATATTCATTTTTACACCAAATAGAAACAATGTCACTTCAAATAAGCAAACAAATATAATATTAGAGCTCATTATCCATAATCACCCACACTGGAAAATTATACAAAAAATTGAACTGTTTACAATGGAACTTGAAGCTATACGATGTATTGCAACTAGAAATAAATTCTTTTAAATTATATCTAAAACTGCACTTAGTTTTAGTGAAAAGTTTAGCAGCCTTCAAATTACACTACATATAGTCAATATTATTATTTGAAGTATAAATATTATCAATTCATCAAGATTTGAGACGTGGGCGAGACTTGATGTTCATCAACAGATGACTTGTCAACTTACACTTCAACTACTAGCACTAAGACTAAGCTTCTGACTAAGCGTATGTTTCATCGGCAATTTAAAATTAATATCTCAATAATAATTTTTTAAAGAAACTATACCTTTTCCTTGTTTATCATCATAGTATTTAGAATAATATTAGATCAATAACCAGATGAGCTAGTTGAATATCCATGTTTGTAAACAAACGTAAAACAAAAATGAAAACAAGCCTTTCAAACTCTTCTTTCGTGGTGAAAACACCTTCAAACAAAAGATTACCAACTTTTTAATTCAAGGGAAATCATTCTAGAATACATTAAAACTAATTTTAGTTAAATAGCCATGAAAAGAAACGAAACTAACCACTTTTAATAAATCAACGCTCCCATCGTCGATACGGCAGAAACGTCATTTTGAAATCGACGATGGGTGCGTTGTTCCGGAGAAAATGACTTAAGACATTAGTAGGACCTTATGCCACCACTGACTTATTATTAATAATTGTTTGTTCTTTTCCGTACAAACTTCTCCAATAAAAAAATAAATTTTTAAAGTGTAATCCTTAAAATAAACAGTTTTTATAAGGAAAATGATTTTTAAAAAAACATTGTTGTTACTTAATTAACAATAACAAAATTTAAATTCTTTGAAATTAAATTGAACTACTTATATTTAAATATATCTCCTAAAAATAATATTTAAAAAAAATAAATTCTTAAATTATGGGCATTTTATGAAATTTTCAGTTTAATGATATCATACATATTATTTTTAGCTTTACTCAAAGTATCGATTAATTATTCGGTAATTTTTCAAAAGTTAACGATTAAATTTAAATAAATCAATAACAGCCATATTTTTATATATTAGTCACAACTACAACCTTGAAATTCAGGACTGACACATTGACAGATGAGTTCCAGTTTGCTAGTGTGTAAGTCTAGTGGATCAAATACTACAGGCAACATGTCTCTCATCATGACATCAGCCACAGATTTTGTTTGTTCCTGAAATATAATAATACCATTGAATACATTTTTTTAAAAAACCTTGTCTATGTAACTGAACCAACAATGTGTATGAATACATTGTCAGATTTTAAAAATCTAATGACATAACAATCTTATTATAGTGAGACATGATTCAATCATAACACAATTAGAATTGATGTCATTCAATATCTGTATGAGAACAACACAATTAGAATTGATGTCATTCAATATCTGTATGAGAACAACACAATTAGAATTGATTTCATTCAATATCTGTATGAAAACAACTCAGTTAGAATTGATGTCATTCAATATCTGTATGAAAACAACACAATTAGAATTGATGTCTTTTAATCTCTGTATAAAAACATCTAACAGAGCTGCATGTTTCTTAGGAAATGGTGACTGAAATTATGGCACAAGTATTAGAGGCAGCTAATAAGGATAATTTACTAATCAAAATCATAAATGATACAAATTTAACTTGTAATTAATGTATTTGGTAACAATTTACAATGACTGAACATTTAATTGATGACTAAAGAATTTTTAAAAAAAAATTCCTTACATCCTGAAGATAAGATGAAATCAACTGGCAAGTAATCAGTCGAGTATATGGCCCAATGGTGGGAAGGTTGACACATTCCAAGGCACGTTTTAATACAAGCCTTTCTTCACTATCTGAGAGAATTGATCCTCTGAATTCTTTCTGGGAGACAAAAACAACTCTTCTATTGTAAAATAATCTTTTAAAATTATAAACAAGTTTTCATTGTATTTATTGAAATGGCAGATTCACAGATTTGTTTTCAAAATTGCATTTCTATATAACATTAAAATATCTTTTTTTTTAAACATATGGTTTTAAAAAAATAATTTTGCAACAGGTTAAGTTAAATTCATTATATTGTGTTATGTGTATTTTTCTGATTAAAAGATATGGGTATGTTTGTTTCTGATTATAAAAGATAATCGTCCGGGAGACCATTTTTCCTAACACTTTCATAGCAATTTACTTTTTGACTGAATTAAAGTAAATTCGAATTTACACGTGAAATGCACAAAGCATTCACAATGGCAATATATATATATATATACCAATGTTTTAAAGTAACACTCAATAAATAGTATTAACATAAACCCCTATAAAATGAGATTTGTTTAAATTTCAAGAAATCTACCTGTATATGCAACATCAAATAAATGATCATTGGATCCATGGATGACAAAAACTGCAGCATCAGGGGCTTAAAGATCTGAGATGGGTTTAGCAAGGTCATAAATATAATAATTGAAACATTGAGAATAGACCATTATATGAAGGTTAATAAATAAAACATATGGTTCCTAAATAGTATTGGGGAACAAATTAATTAATTTGGAATTTAAAAATAAAAAGGTTTCTAATATTCAAAGAAATAATCATTTTAAAATTTTCTCATTCAGTAAGTTTAGTGTTTCTTGAGACTTAAGCTTAATTGAAAGATAAAACCACATTGGTTTTATTTTTATTTGTGTTGTTTTTTGACAATTGTTCAAGTATCATTAACCAAATAAATATTTTTAAATTTTAATGTGCTTCTAACATAAAATTTATAACTCTTTGCTCATTTGACCGATACACAGACCCATTCTATAGACACAATACATAAAAATGTAGCTCAAAAGATTCCTGGCAGACAGACATGTAGGTAGATGAGTTGAAACTCACAAAAGATTGTGTTGGACCACCTCAAGAGCAAAGTGGTGGAAAGGGAAGATGACATTTTTCCTCTAGATGGAGTGAGGGCTGATTGTGAACTCAGTCAAAATGTAAGGGGTTCAGATCTAATCAAAGTCAGTTTTTATTAAAAAAATATATGTTTAAATAATGCCTTTAATTTATTACCACCTTTTCTCACTGAAGATGTCAACATGGGAAAAATTTTAAGCCAATAAATAATATCTAGTTTTTACAAAATCAAATGTAAGACATCATGATGAAAAACAGAAAACCTAAGGGTAAAGTTAAATAAATGGAAATGATGAAGTTTGATAAAAGGCTCTAATTTTTAATAAGTTATTTAAAATGTTCACAATCAAAGCACTCACAGTTGGTGGGATGTCTTTAACAGTTTTAAGGATCTTGACAATTGAGCACGTCACTGTTGTTAGTCCAGGAGGGTTAAACAGTAACATGTTATCCATAATGTGAGATACGGCAGGTAAAATGTCTTTTCCTTCTCTTGGTGGTCCATTACTTCCAGCAAGCTTGGGTTTTAAATAGTAATAATGATCATTTGATAACTAATCATTGGTATTAATACAGTTAATGAACATAGGTTGTAGATAACTTAATATATTCATATTTACTGAAATAAGCTTTCATATAACTACCAATTTGATAGAAGCTGATAACAGCCACTTTTTGATTTGAACTATTAAATTACCACTTGGATTTCGAAGTAAAGATTTTCCATTTGAATATTTAATTAAAAACAAAATTAAAAATGTCTACCCTGTTCCCCACTTGTTCTCCAACCCTGTTCTGGTCAGATACTTCTGTCCTATCAAATTCAAATTACAATGTATTAAATATTTTTATACAGCAAACATTTGTAAACTAAACACCAATCTATTAAGACATAAATGTCAGTTGAAGATCAAAGTAAACAGGAGTAATTTAAAACATTAACCTTTAACAAATGATGATTACAATTTTTAAAACATGATTTACTTTTATAATATGAATGACCATAATTAAATGACACTATACTATACATTATGTAACAGAGTTAAAAGCAATTAGAAATTAGAAGAAATAATAACAGTCACATTTAAACTTACGGATCAGGATTGCTAATGATTGTTATGAGTAAATGCATGTAGTCTTGACAAATATCAGTTTTTTCATCCTTCATAAGCTTGATTAACACATCTCTCCATCTCCATAACAAGCCCTATTGATTATCATTTAATTCGATAAACCTTACCAAATTTTGTAAATGATTTACAAAGGAACCACTTATAATGAGCATAATCCATCCAGACTCTGACCCAATAAGCAAAACACTTGTTGAAAAAAAACAAATTTTCCTATACAAATCAATGTAAAATATGATAATGGTTTCTATGCCTAACAATACCCATTATCTAAATTTTTTATAAATGTTTTTTGTTTTTTTGGTTTTTTTTTAGTCCCATAACCTCTTTTTATCGAGGTCGTAGAGGATTCTAATGTTGCCATTAGAATATTCTCGGGCTTAATGAGACACTGGCGGCACCCATCCCTCTCCAGTTCAGCGGAGGACTTTCTAAGCGTTAGTCATTGCACAACATTTTTATAGTGGCTTTTCGTGGGCTTGAACCCAAGCCCCTCAGCTTGTGAGACGAGCGCACTATTGACTTCGCTACCCAGCTATAAATGTTTATTCAAATAAAATTACTTATCAATTGTTAAGGAGTGTCACAACTTTGAATACAGTTTAGGTTTGAAAAAAAAAAAACATAAATAAAAATATGAATTTAAGACAAGTAATGAACCATCAAAAGATATATGTTTTTGTCAACACTTCAAACTTGATGAAAATGTGTCCTAACCATTCGTAGACATTCTTTGAAGCAACCATCCTTTTAGTTTTGGTTTTATTAATGAGAATAGTGTGGATCGTTGCTGTCAACCAAATGTATTTGCTCGCTATATTCGCAACGCTCACACATGCTTGTCCATAGGAATGTTTTTCCCATGGGATTCCCATGGGAAACGTCCCATGGGATAGGATGGGATGGTACAGGCATAAATTGCCATGGGATGGGATGGGACAGAAAAATATGTCCCATGGACAAGCCTGTGCTCACACCTTGTTCTCTCTTTTCAATGAGTTTACGATTCATTTCAACCGTTATTTTTTCTTTCTTATGATTGTCTTCTCATGGTTTTTTCTTCAAAGACAATTTAGCACAAGTTATTACTAGGGCTGTTAATGATTAATTTAAATTTAATCGTTAACTTTTGAAAAATAAAAGAGTTAATTTCTATTAAAGCCAAAGATTAAAATTTATGATGTCATAATTCACACTAATTAAATGTTTTTGTTGAAAATCTAAATAACACTAGAATGTGGAATGTCTCCCTTATATGTCATCTTTTAATCAACTATCCAAAAAGACAAGTGTGTTGACATTATTTGGTTGCGGGTGTAATTGACAATATGACCAGCCTAGCGAACAATCATTCACATGGAACTGAGGTAACTGGTATGCACAAAACGGTCTTGGTAAGAAATAATATTTTCAGATATCCATGTTCATTAAGTTTCCACCATGTAGAGAGTTAATACATTCAGGAACTTTCATCTCCATTTTGTAACGCAGTTATTCATCAGAAGAGCTGTCATCATGTTATGTCTGTGAGTCAGACTCCATTACTGCTATCGGCTTAATACGCTTTTCATTTAGTTTTATAAGTAGGCAAAGTGTTAGAACCATGGTAGCCAAACTTTATCAAGCCTTTGCACATTCCCGTCAGGCGATAGTTTAAAACCAAAATGTTTGTGTAATTGTCAGGAAAGTTATAATTTTCCGGCCACTATTTAAATTTTTTTTACTTACTTTTTTTACTTGCAATAATTTGTAATTTTTAATTTTTTGCAGCCCTAGTTATTTGCCTAGTTACTTTGCACATAAAAAATGACGAATACTTTCTGAATATAAAATTTTAAAAATGAGTGATCACACACAAAAACAATAAGCTAACAGACAGAGTGCTAAACACAGACTAATGCATTGGTGCGGAGAAGAAGGGATTTCCCCTTACTGCGTAAATTGTTATGCAAAATATCGTTCCTTAAGGGAGCAACTTCTTCAGATTTTCATTGCTCGTTATGCAAATTACTCGTTATGAGAGGTTCCACTGTACTTCAATTTACGTGTTACACAAATTCATTCAAGCTTTTAAAATGTTCATACTCTTATACTTTTATATTTATGTACTCAATACATATTTTTTAAATGTATTTTTAGTGAAGATTTTACAAAGTTAAAAATAAATGGCACTCAATTTCTTTTCTATTTTAACTTATTTTTGATGACGGTTATGTTTTAAACTCACTGGTTTCCACATGACCAACTGTGCAAGACACTGACAACAGCATGCCCTTATCCTTCTAGTGGATACATTATTAATCTTTGTCACAAGTGCTGTTAGCTGATTTACGAAATTTGTGCACAGTTCAGAATCCTGAAAATAATATAGATACTCAGACTTTAATTATATAAAATAAACTAAAATTTCTCTTAACTTTTATTTTAAAATTATTTTAAAAACATCATAGCATAATTGCTTACATGGAATCAAAATTCCAACAAAACATGTCAGTGTGCTTGACTTTTGATAATATAGTTTAATATTGATATAATGAAGAGGTAAAAAATGGGTGATTAAAAAGTCAATGGTGTGGTGCTATACCTAAGATGTGGGGCAGGGCAGGGAAGTTTAGATTGGCACTAATTAGGATTCTTATAAAGATAATAATAGGACATAAAGATAAATTATTATGTTAATTAATTTCATGTTTTATAATTCTACTTTAGTAGATGAGATGTGAATGCATTACTGCTCGCTGCCAATGGTTGGTGAATTTTACTTATTACACAACATATAAATTGTCTACTCATTTTTTATAGAAACCTCTCCGGAAATTCTTTACTGTGTATATTGTTTTTTTAATGGTTCTTGTTGGTTGTTTTTGCTGTTGGCAACACCAAAAGTGGTAATGGCAAAACAATTTCCTCTATACTGAGATACACATTTTGTAACTTAAGAAGAAAAAATTTTTTTTTTAAAGTAAAGCTAATAATTAAGCACATTAAAAAATATTGAAAAATGGATTGGGCCTTAATAATAACCTACCATTAATTCTTCATTGGAAACAAAAACTGTAGTGACAGTGATAAGCAGCTGAGTGGAGACATCACAGGAAGATGAAATGGTAATAAGGCCTTGGAATATAGCCAGCAATGCGGTTACAACTTGATCAATGCTTGAATCGTACAAAAAAAATGAAGCATATAAATTAATTTGTTCTATTTCATCATATAAAAGTTGTTGAAATTTTATTTTTCAAAAATTTCTTTGTCTTTTTGTCTTTCTATGAGACAAGTGTACAGTGTAACTGATTTTACAGGCAATGTGTAATATCAGTTATTATATAGAATGCCTAGCCATTGTATAGAATGCCTGATGCTTTCAGGCAAATTATGAAATTTGTAAAAGTTTTGCCTACTTTGCCTAGTCATTCTACATAATGCCTAGGCACTCTATAGAATGCCAGATTTCGTTTAGTCTAAGTGTCAGAAGAGCACAACAAACGCAGTTATTGAGAATAACGTATTTTAAAGTGGAAGTAATACGAAATAAAGTATATGATGTTCATACTGAAAAAACAATAACAGCAGAGCTGAGTTTGAAGTATTCTTTTGGCCTGCATTTCGAGGTTTGATTTCGACACCATTTTATTTTTGATAGCTTTCTTAATATTAAGGCAAACAATGCACAAAATGCTAACCCTATAACATTCTATTTCATTGTCGTCATTGTCTTTAGGGTAATGCCCACAGATGGCATGAACATTTTGGCTATACTTTCAACTTGTATGAACAAAGCTGGTTTCTATTAAGTAGACGCCGCAGGTAGTGCAAGAAAAATGGTCTTCGATAACCAAGGCTTCACCTCTGCTTTTGTCTCCATCATCACAGATTGCTTTCTCATACATGTCTTCTGCAGAAATCGCTGTCTCTTGCATTCCTTTATTTCTGTCTTCCTGCACTTGTGTTCTTTGTACGCACTGTATTATTTTTTCAAGGTCCTCCTCTGTTTAAACAACTTGTAAATCATCGTCAGGTAGGGATAACTTTGTTAGGCCTACTTTAACTCTGCAGCCAAAGAGAGCTTTGTATGGTGATCTTTTAATCCTAGAATGAAAAGTTCTATTCTTCATGAGTTGGACAAACTGCGACCCCTCACTCCAGTGGTCAGTTTTTTCATCTTGCATCCAAGCACACAACATATTTTCAATGTCATGGTTAGCTCCTTCGATGCTACCCTAGCTTTGTGAGTGGTGTGGCTTACTATGAACGATCTTCAAGGTGGGCCAGTACTCCTTTAGGCTGCTAACCACATTTTTTACAAATTTCCTGACGTTATCAGACTGTAGAATCATTGCAGCACCAAGCAACATAAATATGTCTACCAGCTGGTATACCACTTCGTGTGCCCTCTTTGTCTTTAGGGCCCTGAGAACCACGATCTTGGTGAGATGATCTTGATACACCATTATAAACTTGTATTCCAGATCAGGATGGGATTGAAAGTTGACGAGATCAACCTGAGAATGAGAGTTGAATTCAGAAAAAAAAACATTGGCTCGACCACAATGCCTTTTTTTGACATCTTTTTGTTTTTCTGGCATGGTTCACTAAGGTTAATATTATACAGATCAATATCATGATGTTTAAAGTTTTTATATTTAGCTGAAAGTCCTTTCGACATTCTGTTCTGTCTCTATGACCAGTAGCCTAATGGACCTTATGAAGTACATCAAATATCTCGGAGTCCGTGACGTAAAACAAAATGTCACACACATCTTCTTTAACAGGGTAGATCACTTACTCTTATTTTCCACCATCATGAAATCATAGTGTTTCACCAGCCAACAGTCCTGTGGTTCTTGCTTATTGGTGGTCTTAGCCTTTTTCACATCGTAAACTAATTTTTTGTAACTAGTTTCGGTTTAAAAAATGCGGAATTTTAGCAGCATTGGCTGTTACTTTAGATAACTCTTCGTAGAACCATCATTGCATGTAAACATTGTGTGATTCCTGTCCTAGTACTACATTCTCTTCAGACAAGGTCCAATGGGAAATGTTACGGGGAAAAATTTGTGGAATCTCAGCAGGATGATACACACTGACGTCGTAAGAAGAATTTTGGCAATATTTTCTGTGCTGTGGTAGTGGAACCTCGTACTGGTTAAACGCTGTGTTACAATAACTTTCAACACTCACAGGCTTTGATCACCATCATCAAACAACGACTAATGTGCCCCCGCCAAGATCAGAGACGGGTAAAATTGCAGGGGTATGCCAATAACAAGCTTTGCCGTATGACAATTCAGCATTCTATTGAATGCCTAGGCAATGTATGAAACAGCCATTATTTCATACTTTGAAACCAGCAGCAGGCATTCTATATGCCTGTAACAATTACATTTTTTTTGGAAATGAAGATTTTTTTTCCTCCTGGACCACCTTAACTTAAACAAGAATTATAAACTATGTAATTACCCACAAATTATTCTTTTTAACATCATTAGAGTTAAAACAACTGTTTAATTCTAAACCTATTAAAAAAGCCCTTATGCAAGATAAAAAAGGTAGAAAATAATGTACCTATTTGTTGGAAGTACTCTGCATGCATGTTGTTCAATAATTGTTAATATCTCTACTTTATTGTGCACATCCAATGTGTCATCATATAGAAGCTAAAATTTAATATAAAATGAAATTAAATACATGAGATTAACAATTTTTTATTTTCAAGTCATCTGAAACACAAACCAAACTTGTCCTAATACTAATACATACATAAATTCATCTGATAAATGATGATAAAAATCATTCTGAAAAATTGTACAAAACATTTATTAGATCATTCATGAAGATTTTCAAATAACTTGCACAACCCTTTATACAACAAATGGAAACAACTGCAGACTTTTTTTTACTCTTTGATCCCAAGTAAGCATAAAATAATATTTAATCAAAATCAATTATTTCCCCATAATTTGGTGGCTTGATGGACTGATTAAAAGAGATATATATATATATATATATATATATATATTTTTATTTTTTTTTTTATTAGTGNCCCCCCACCCCTCATTTACATTTTCAATTCTCTAAACCTAGACTTAAACTTTCCTTCCTCCCAGTCACAAGGGGAGCTTACTCTATAACTATCGCATAAACTATGAACTATGACTATGATTCGCATGGTTAACATTATGAATAAATCACTGCTTGAAGCGTAACAGAAACAATACATAAGTTAATAGCTCAAAAATTACAATGACATAGACCAGACACCTTTGGGTTGTGACCGCCTTATGGGTTTTCTGGGGGTCGCCAATTGGCGACTAAAAAAATATTCACTATAACAAAACATCGAACGTTAATGTGTCCATATGCCATATATGATATGTCATGCCATATGATATGCGCTCCCCAAATCCCCAATGACCGCAATGGTCAGTCATAGTCATGGGACTGATGATGATGAATGGCACAAATCACAAATGATAATGGAATTTCACCTTAACTTAATAAATAGCCCATACTGACTTATATCAATAAATAACATAAAATAAGACTAATCTAAGACTACTAAGAGTAAGAATATTATGAGTACTATGACTCATTTGTAATGACACACTTTAAATTACTAACTCAAACTGAACTAACTGGTCTAATTCGGACTCGGAATTTCACTTTCAGACTTTCACCTTAATAAGTTCAAAAATAAAATAATCATCTTCAAACAACTTTGCTGTTGTTCCTGAAGCGAGGCTAGTGCGAATTTTCTCCATCCCACTTCGACTATCGTCTGTTGATTTACGCTGCTTTTGACTAGACATTCTTTTGAAAATAACGCATATCGTTTGAAATGCTCATAAGGTTAGAGCGGATCACCGCCCTTCTCTTTCAGTGTTACAGTTACAGTTACAGTGTTTTCATGCGACTGCTGTAAACTGCTTATTTATATTATTACTATTTATTTAAACTTTTTAATATTAAAAATGAAATAATAAAATTCTAAATAAATTATAAGCTATTGTTAAGATTCTAATTTTAAAATTTATTTTTAACAGAAGAATGTTTGTAATCAGGATGCTCGATATTAAATGAAAGTATTTTGAAAAGAGAACATCGAATAAAAACAACGAACAAGGGCAGCTATTGCAATGGATATTATGTTTAATTTAAGAGTTACAATCCATAAAAATGAAAAATGGCCGCCCCCTTGATATTTTGTTATTAGAAGACCTTCATTGTTTGTTTGCCGCAAAAACTTTGGATTTATTTTTAACCCACTTCGCCGTAACCTAGCGAGCTGAAATTTTTCAGGCAGAATTGTGGCGACGATAAGAATAAACTCTCAAAATTTCACATTGATCAAATGTACCGTAATTAAATTAATGAAATTTTAGTTTAGATTATCTCTACTCAATTATACTATAATTTATGTGACTAGCGCTGCGACAATTTTGTCGTAGCAGCAGACGACCCAGTCAGATGTTGCTAGCATTACGACATGTAGCGCTAGTCAGGAAACAAATGCTACGACATGTCGTAACAGCAGACGATCCAGCGGGATGTTGCTAGCGTTACGACAAGCGAACAGCAGACGACCCGGTCGAATGTTGCTAGCGTTACGACATGTCGTAGCGCTAGTCAGGAAACTAGTGCTACGACATACGCAACTTCTGCTACCACTAGTTTTAGTCACTCTTTGCAGTAGATACCTGGAAAGAATTAAATCTTAACAAACTCTTCTTTATATTGTATACGATTAATACGAATATATATTATAATACAACATTATTCATTATTTGTGTGTGTAATCTAAATTTATTTATATAAATTATTTAAATAGATTTAATATTGGTCTCCCGATTATAAATATAACAGCCGATTTTGCTATACTATAGTATACTTGTGTAAGTGATGCCGATGCATTAAAATTTAGTATACCCTAAAGCCGTAAATGAAAATCCTCAAGCAACGATTCGCGCACAATTGCAAGAATGTAAAATAATTCGTTTCGTGTGGAATAATAAAATGTGACGTGTGCAGACTTGTCACAGGAAACCATTCCATTCATTCTTCTACCTCATTTTGACTCTATTACTAATACTATTACTATTGAGGGGAGCAGGTAATAAGAACCGCACAGGACTCCTTGTTTACTCGCCTTTTTTTTCCCCATTACTTCGTGTTGCTGTTTGTGTCCGTTTTCTCAGCCCCTTCCCCCCCTTTGCCTCCCTTTGCACTATTTATGACGAGCAAGTCTGCAGCGCATGATGCGCTATGCCTCCTTCGTCTGACAATGGCTTCTAATCCCGCTTCCCCCGTTTGCGTTTATCACTTTTTCGTGATGCCTTCAATTTCGACATGTCGTAACGCTAGCCAAGCATATGTGGATTGGCTAGTGTTACGACTATTCTAAAATCTAAATATTTTTATTTTAACAGAATTATTCAACGTATCTGCTTTTCAGAATAATAACAAAAATTATCAGCATACTCATTGTGATTTAAAAAAAAAAAAGAATAAATGAAATTTTTATTTTAAAAAACATGACGGCAGCAGGATTCAATCCCGCTATCAATATTGTCATATCATTTACGAACCAACCGGACTATCACTTGATCTAGCGAAGCTGCTGAGAAAGTGTAATTTTTTTAAATTTATAACTGTTTTTCATTTAATGGCTCAATCTAGTTTTTTTTAACCTTTAAAATTCATTAATAAGCTTATCTAGTGATCATGATATTTTATTATGAGAACTATAGTTTAGTATTTAAGTATTAGTAATAGCATAATTGAAATACAGAAAATTGTTTACGACATGTCGTAACTTGTTGTAACGGCAGTCAACCTGGGCGGATGTTGCTGGCGTTACGACATGTCGTAGCACCAGCCACATCCCCCCGGGTTGTCTGCCGTTACTTTGTCTTAGCAGTAGACACTCCGTATTATATGATACTATATGAATGTACTTATCATGTTACTTATCAGACTTATGTATTTACATTTACTCTACTAAAAAATAAACTTCATTTATTATTAGTTACTTTAAATTTTAAACTTTATCCTAGTCTGTCGCACAGTGTGCATTATGATTATGTTAAACATGTTTTTATAACCCTTTTTTCTTGTGCCATGATGAAATTGAGCTGAAATTTAGCTGTCTGTAACTGTAGTAGTTTTTTAAAATATTTTTTAAAACTATTTTATAAGATATATATGCTGTGGTGTGTGTCTATCTTTACTACTGCTGCTAATGCTAGTTGGTGCTGGCGTTTCTAACTTAGTTGTTTGTTCACTCCTCTTGTTAAAAGCAATAACAATACGCTACTCAACAAGTCAATTCTTTATTTGAGTCCACTATATCATAGGTCATCGTCATGTTACTTGTTGCTCAGTCTACGTTCCATCCTGCGTTTTGGCACCCCAGACTCCTACTACTTGGAACCCTTGCTTAGACTTGGTGGTTCCCTCACTACTCTCTCGGCTACTAGTAGGTCCCTGACTTGCTACTAGTGGCTCCCTGGCTTAGTACTCCTGGTCTAACATTTACCTGTCCTTATATTGCCCACCCTGGTAATCGCTTACATTCCTGGCTGGCCAGAGACACATATTGCAAGAAGTGATAAATGACCATGCGAGTTTATGATTGGTTAAAAGCTACTTAACTTATGCAAATCTACAAACTTTCCCACAAAGTTATTTAGGTAGTTGAAATCAAATACTCGCGTCCACCCACTGAGTCAATCACCCTGGGTAAACCACCCTTACACATTTCCCACCTTAATGTAAATTTACACTACATATTGGGTTATTCCCCTGGTATTTTAGTTATTTCTTGCCCCCAAAACCAGGTAGCCGAAATAAAATCCCAGTCTCTTGCAGCCTAGAACTGTCCCCTGGGTCAATCACCCCCATGCTTCTCTCCACACGTGCCCCAGATCAGCCACCCCGACGCATTTCTCCACACTGTAAATTCTTTATATTCGAGACATAGCTAAAATTTTGGATTTTATGATTTTTGTGTGATGTGTATTATAATGAAAATACTTTTAGTTGTGTCTCGTATATAAAGGATTTATAGTCAAAAACTATGTTTTTACTAGGTTTTTTTATTTACCCAATCAGCTCCTTAGGTTTTTGAGTCACTTTTTCTTTGAGAGCAGAATTATAGTGTTCACTAAAGAATTATTTTATCGCGCTAGACATGTCAGATCAACAAACAAATTATTGGTCTAGTTGCATTAATGAACAGGCTTTAGTGACATCTATTTTGTTTTGAGTTAGTTTTTTAAGTCATTATAAAAACCCATCTGAGTGAATAATTTAAGTCTAATTTTTCGTTTTCTCAAAAACTATTCTTTGTACCATTTTTATTCAAAAAGTATATCTGTAAAAAAAAGTATGATGAGGGACCATGTAAAATTTCAAGTCTCTAAGTGGGCCATAACAGGGTTAACATCAGCCAGAACGGAGACCATTATGTAAAAAAAAAACTTTAAAATGAGTTAAGTCTCATTTGTATGTCTTTATATTTTTATTTTTAATGTTAATACGGCCTATAGAACATGTAAAAGTTTTAAAACTAATCATTACTGCTTTAAAAAATATTTTAAAAATTTATTAAATGTTTTACTTGTTTTGTTGGATTTTTTTGTTTTGTTAAAGAATATTATGTGGTTTTAAAAGAGCTATAAATTATAAATATGTTCATTATACAATGATTAGCACTTGCACAAAATTTCATTTAATTTGCACAGTTGGCTGTCAAATCATTTTCTTTTTTTTTTGTGCAAATCTTTTGAAAACGCATCACAAAAACCAAAAGTAAAAAATTGTCAAATTTTATTCATGAAACATATCATAACTTGTAATGAAAAGTGCTAGATCAAAATAAATGTAACAAGGGTTATTATATAAATGTATTACATTTTTAATTCATTCATTTTGAAAATTTTATCCAAGTACCTCCCTTCCGATCTCGATTTTGTTATTATTATTACAAAGTTTTAAAGGCCTTTAAATGAGGATTTGAAAGTCTAAATTGGGCTTCAGCTTTCTTTTGCTCAATGCTGAATTTAATGCCCTAATATTTTTATGATTTTCAAGGGATTCTTCTGTATCAAATGTAAAATCATTTCTTTTCTTAGTTCAGTGAAAAGTCTTACAGAAAGTCAGAAAACATGTTTGGCAAACTTAACTGAGTGGTTATACAGAGATTTCTTTCCTGTAATGCTTAGCGTGACACAGAAATTTTTGGCTGTTCATGTGACAATTAATTAAAATTTTATACAGGTCAGTGCTGCTTGTCGATTAGCTGGGGGTACATGACACAGTGTGAAACAGTATACATTCATGTACTGCTTTGACATTTGGAAGTCTCTATTGATACTCGACTACCAATAGCAGGTGCTACAGTAAAATAAAACAAACAAGATGGTGAGGCTGAATATACAGTTTTATTTTATAACAGCAAGTTACGGTGGCTTTCATGCAACAATGTTCTGAACAGAGTGTGGGCTCTGAAATCTGAACCTCAAACATTTCTGGCTGGTTAAAGCATGCACTGACTGATAAGTTGCGAACTATTGTTGGGTTGTACATCTCACACACTAAGCTGATATTTTGAGCATGTGAATGTGCTGAACAAAGAATTGCAGGAGAAAAATATTAATATAATTTCAGCCAGAGAAAGGATTGCAGCATTTGGATTAAAGCTTTCAAATTGGAAACAAAAAACAGAAGGAAACAAGTTAGCGGCCTTCTCAAAGTTGGCCTCGTACTTGGAAGATTGTGGAAACATAACTTTTGACAATATCAAGGATATTGTCATCAGACATTTTACCAAGCTCAAAGAGCGGTTCACTTTCCAGTTATTGATTTGCATAAAATCAATCGGTTTGTAGATCCATTTCAATTTGACATTGAGGATGTACCAGATCAACCTCAAGGGTTGGTAGCTGCATTTCTTGACCCTCGGACTAATAATTGGGCACATATTGAATTTACAAACAAATCAAATCTGTCACATTATTTTGACTTTTAAAATAAATATATTGTCATTACAGAAATAATATGTCAGCCGATTAGATTTTTAAGATGAGGCAGCTGGCCAGTCAAAATTTTAAGCGTAGTCTGGACTTTGGACACCCCTGCACTAAGTACATACTTAATCGACCCCCAAAAAATGATTTGAAACATGTTCATTTTCAATTAGAAAATTCAGTTATGTGGGGTGGGGGGCAAAGCTTTGTGATGTCATATTGGGGGGGGGGTCTAAGTTTTGTGTCAAAATCACGTTATGGATGGCCCCTTAGCAAGTCTTAAGCTGATTAAATGAAATATTTTCTGTATGTACATTTTTTTATTTGGCTATTGTTTAATTCCAGGAAATATATCATGTGTTTAATTAGGAAATATAGGGGCATCACAATGCTCTGCCAAAGATGCTCTTACACCAGACTCTGTCATATGGCTAATATGTGTCTAAGGACTTGTAATTTAATCAAGAGTATTCACACTAGTCAACATCACCTCGTTGCTGTCACAACATATCCCAATGTTACATCAGAAGTCAAGCTCAAAGCACAACAACGAAGAACGGTTTTAGGCATAGAAACCAGCTGTGATGATACAGGAGCTGCTGTTGTAGATGAAGTGGGAAATATTTTAGGAGAAGCTCTTCATTCACAAACATCAAAGCATAATCAGTAATTAACATTTAATTCAGTACATGATGCTACATTGTTTTTATTTAAAATATTTTCCTATTATATTTAATTTTAAAATGTTGCTTAATCATTAAAGATGTTTTAGAAAATGTTTCATATACTTCTCATCTAAACATTAACTCAGCCAAGTCAAAGTCCTGGATTACAATAATTCTTACTTATTACTACTAGGAAACTTTTATTTCTATTCAGTTATTTTGTTTCAAGTGATTTTTTTTTTAAAAATCTAAAATGTTAAACTTTAAAATTTAGAACTGGAGGCATTATCCCCAATGTTGCTAAGGAGCTTCACACACAAAAAGTTGAGTCGGTTGTGCAGGATGCTTTGAACTCGGCCAGAATGAGGCTAGAGGTAATCCCAAAATGTTTGTTTATAAATTCTCAATACATTCAAAAATGTTGGGTGTGGAGACTATATTAGTAATCTAATTTTAATTAATAACAACACATTTTGTACTTCTTTGCTCAGGCAGTTAATAAGTTTAGGAGAGAGGTACTTCAGGAGGGAGGTTTACCTTGACTATCAAATCAAACAAAAATTTAAAGCTGCACTTTTATTCTTTCATCTCTGTAGTTTGTTGTTAAACTCCGGAAAATGTGACTCTTGCTATGCCAGCATCCCACTAGATCACAGTATCTCCTTTAGGTAGATCCAATATATAAACTATCAAAAATTATTAACTAAAACGTTTCTTAGGTTTAAACTTCCCTACTATAGAATACTATCCAAACATTGAATCATCAAGTCATTATTCAGATTTGTATTCAAAGATTATTTGACCATGACCTTTATTCAAATTATTTTTTTTTAAATTTTCATTTAAATTTTGTTCTTGCATTAAATCAACTGTTTTTAGATTAAGTGGTAATCTTTGCACTAATGTCCAAAATTGTTGCATACACAGTTTAAAATTTAAAAAATAAGTATAGATAAATTTATTTAAGATTCCCACATGGACAGGGCACTCACAAATATAATGGCTGATCACATTGAGAGGGACGTTTTATTTTTTAGAGCTTTTTTTTTTTAAAAAAAAAATGTTTATTCTAGTAGAATGGGCTTTGATGTAAAAAAATAATAATTTAAATATATTGTCATTTAGGATGGGTACATATACCAAGTTTAAGCTAGCAAGCTTATCAGGAAAGTTTAATTGACTCCTATATTGCTAGCTGACATAAAGTTTGATGAGATAGATAAAGGCGTGGAGAACATTTTAAAAAAATGATATATTTGAATTACATTTTACAGGATATTGATGCCATAGCAGTTACAGTTAAACCTGGACTTATAATGTCTTTACGAGTGGGTCTTGTCCATGCACAAAAACTAGCTAATTTGACCAGGTAAGTTTGTCCAATGCTTATCTTACCAGATTTCCCGTGATAGGGTCTGCATGACAGTAACTATTAATCATCTGGCTGAAGGAAGAAATTAGTTTCAATTATCAGCTTCAAGGTTGTTTAAATATGAAGTGTAAATTTGTTGTGTGTAATGTTACCATCCAAACATCAAACAGTCAGACTTGAATGTCAGCTCAATGTGTAAACTTGCAGGTCTAGTAATATGACCTTTTTTTTTTTTTTGGCTAAAGTCAGCAAGTAATAAATTTTGTTGAAAAAAGTTACTAGGCTTAATTAGTGTAAATATTTCAGCATTCTCTCTTTAAGTTTAAGTCAAGAACTTTTCAATATTTTTTATATAAATGCTCAGCTGGTGAAGATAAGTATAAACTATGTTCCAATTTTATACAAGGCACTATGTTTCAATTATTTACCATTTCTTCACAATTGTTCATAAATAAATTTTTTGATTCAGTTCTAACTTACTTAAATCTCCAGGCATCAATTGATTCCCATTCACCACATGGAAGCTCATGCTCTAACTGCTCGCATGATTGAAAAGTAAGGAAAGTATGAAGTAAAAGTGTTTTGTACAAAGTTATATAATCATGTTAAAATATAAACCGTTCGTGTCAGTCATATTATTTTAATCATTAATCTTAAGCTTACACAGACTTGGGTCTAGCGCCACACAAACAATTAATAAATTATAGCATGTGAATTTGTTTCAATGACATATAAATAACTTTACACACAACACTCTTCTGGACTTATTCTTAGAATTAGACTATCGTTTCATTATTTTTTGTGATCGAGTACAACCAGGATAATATTTTTAATCCAAATTTCTATACGCTTAAAGGAGCTCGCGTTGTTTCCATATTAGCTCAGACATTCATCGACTGTTACCTGTTTAAGATATTTAATTCATGAGGAGAAATATTTCTCAAACCTTTTTTTAAAAGACGTATTAATTGAAATACATTATTTAATATGGCAGGGTTGAATTTCCTTTTATGGTCCTGCTTGCCAGTGGAGGTCACTGCCTGCTGGCTATAGCTAGAGGTATCGATGACTTTTTGTTGCTAGGTACCTCACAAGATACAGCCCCAGGGGAAGCATATGACAAGGTAACGGCCAAAAGTGAGCTGAACTCTTTCCTTTCAGTTGAAAGAGGTTTTAATATTTTGAAAGTTATAAAATAGTTGATTTGATATTTTAGAAAAGATATAAATTTTCACTTTGAATTTGTAATTGTAATATTAATAAAAGTAAATTGAAATTATTGTTTCCGAAATTCTTATTTGTTGATTGTTAAAAGCTACAACTACTCAAAGAAATATTTATTATTGAGTAAGGTGTGCAGGTGAGCTTCTATTTTCCAAACTTATTAGAGATGAACTAATTTTCAGATATCTTATACTCCAGAATGTATGATAAACACAGGGATTTTAAATGGTACATAAACTGGTTTGAAAATTATTTATATTTACATCCAGTTGACAAAAAGCTAAATAACTAAACCATCTTTCTTTGTGTCCATATTACTAAAAAGTTATCCTACCCTGTTTGTATGATAAGATGAGCTTAGCTTAGACTTGTCATGATTTGTTTAATGTGCTTTTATATTTATTAGTACAGCTTAGACTTGTTTAATGCACATCTAGATTTTTTAGTAGGGCTTAGACTCGTAAATTTAGTTTATACTATAATTGATTCCATCCATATACAATCATTATATATAAACATAACTGACGCTAATGGGGAATTTGTTTCATGAAATGATTGAATGGCCATAGAAATAAACATACTACCGTAGAAGAGAGAGAAACAAGTCTAGCAAAACTCGCATATGTCAACAGTTGGTAGCATCTTAGACACGTTCATGTCACCGCTATTCTCCATGCAATTCAGCTAGATTACCTACATTACTTGGCAAATTTCGTTCACTTTTGTCTTCAAGATATTAGGACTCGATGACAAAAAGATTTAACACAACCAATGAGAAAATGCTAAGAAAAAGATCATTTTATGTTCCATTTAAAATCATTAACTTAATCAGGCTGGCGAGTTAACCTAAGTCAAGACAACTGGGTTTTACTGTAGATGTTTTTTCTGAGTACTTTTATACATATCCATGCTGAGCACTTATTTCATTCCATAATTTCAGACGGCTAGAGAATTGAATTTGTTCAAGATGCCAGAATTTGAACACCTTTGTGGCGGTGCCATTGTTGAATTAATGGCACAAAAGGGAGACCACACCATCTTTCCCCGTGTTCACGTCATGACAAGCAGGGCTGACTGCGATTTTTCTTTCACGGGTATTAAAATTGCTGCCAGGAGACAGATCTTAGCAGAATATCAAAGATTAGGTTAGTAGTTAAACTAGTGTCATTGAGTTAAACTAGTGTCATTGAGTTAAACTAGTGACATTGAGTTAAACTAGTGTCATTGAGTTATTTATGTTAGCAGTAATAAAAGAGGCAGCAGAAGTTGATATAACTATGAATACACATTTATAAAAATATGCGATACTTTTTTTTTAAAAGGCCACGAGAATGTTATTGGGGTTGCAGATCCCCTCAACCCCAAATGAGGCAAAACATATTCCAAATTTACACCCAAAAAACATTACCAATTATATACTTTTATATTTATTGATAAATATAGGATTTTTTTAAAAAAACAAAGACATTGTATACATTAGTTCGTAAATATTTATAATTACTTACTTAGCAAACTTTCATTGTAGAAAAAGCGATTAATATGTTATGAAAATTTAAATTATTTGTACTATCTTTTTCTATGAGTAATATTACAAGATTTTGTAGTCTTAAATCACTCATTGTTGAACTTCAGTTTGGAGAAGCTCCAAAAAATATTCTTAGCAAAATTGGAATGTAGGGTACAGAATTTTCCAATCTATACTGTTGAAAATATTTTAATAGATCAAGGAAGCATTTCCCTCCGTTTTAAAACATAATGCCTCTTCTTGTAGTGTAGGTTCAGCCAGGGCTGGTCTTAGGCTACTGCAACCTATGCGGTCGCAGTGGGCCCCGTGCTTTCATAGGCCCCACCTATCTTAATTTTTACGTATTATCATTATTAATACCTTATCCCTACGCGCGCAATTGCTAAGACCAGCCCTGTGTACAGCCATAATAACCCGGATCCTTTCTCTCTCACTAACAAACTGTTCTTTATCAATGTAAATAAAGAAATTTATTTGATGTTCAAATTCTTCATTTAGTAGGTTACATGGTATTACACACGAAAATTTTCTTGCAAGAACATGTTACTCATGAGTGCGTTCTTTTAATTCGGCGTTCAGTTGATATCTCCAAATCTCTATAACAGCGTTCTGTATTAGCGTATATCTTTGTTCCATGAAATGGGTTTGCATAAATTTTTTTTAGAAATGGTTCTCATAAATTGAGATACCCAAGAAAAAAAAAAGATTGCATTGACCTGAGTAAAATTCCAGCATCTGATCTCGTTTTACTAGTTACTTCAGTTGTCATTTTTTCCAAGACGCTTGAAATTTTTAAGTATGTCTTTTTCAAAATTATTTTTTTTTTAATGTTTATTAACGGAGAAATTTGAGTATTTTTATGTTCTTCCCTTAAATCTTAATAATTTTCCATGAAATAGAAGAATTCAATTTATTTACACTTTACTTTAATTGGATAGGTGTAGCATTTTTAATTAATAACAGTATTATAATGAAAAACACAAGCTATTCGTGCTGCTATAATGCAATAAAAACAAAATAAATTTAATTTTCAATAAGTTACCTTAACAATTTTATGAAAACTGAAACATTAATGTAAATTATTCCTATCAAGTTAAACAGTAAACGCAATATTTGAACAACCATGTCATGTAGGTACTTGTTAGCGCATTATTCTGTGCAGGTCGATATTCCATGCAAAAACTCTTGTGGCGATATTAATACTACATATATTTGGACCAGCGGTGGTGTTTTGTTTTTTGTGTAGTTTTCTTATAAAAACAACATTTGTTAAGTATACCGCGTAATTTTCCCAAAAAAATCTATACCTTTTTTGAGCAATTCTTATTTTTGAACAGATTTGCGTTTGTTATAACCACAGCTATGTTATCAAACAAATGTTGCACAAATCCATTAATTAAGAATCTAAATTAAGAGAAAAAAATCACTTTGGTCTTCCCATTCATAAGAAAAAGGGCGCTTGTTGGAAATGGCTTTATTTTTCAAATGCTCACAATTGCCGCCCTCTGAATGAGTGCAGCCCGGGCCGGACTGCCCCCACAGACCCCCCCCCCGCCTAGCTACACCACTGGTCTTATTTTATAATTATCTTTTCACCGTCATACATTCCTCCTTCCTAGCAGCACTAGACCTGTCATCGGGTACCAGGGAACCTGGGTACCCATTGCCATGAAATTACCTGGGTAGGAAAATTGTGCTCCAGTACCCAAGAAAATGTGGCTGTAATGTCTGTACCAGCGGTGGCCAAACTGTGGCTGTAATGTCTGTACCA